>JBBPDJ010000002.1:656306-756452 GCA_037974625.1 Cucumis cinereus | reverse complement strand
TTTTTGTTGAAAACAGCTTCATTTTCATCCATGCCTGCTGCATTTTCCTCTAAATTTTCCTGCTTTATTTTTTACATTTAATATTATCAATATATATATATATATATCAGACTGCATCCAGTTCATTCAAACTACGTACTATAAAAAATACCTCTAAGTTTGGTAGATCAAAAGTAGGGATGGTGCTAGGAACATATTGAAGAGCTTGCTTTACCATTGTCTTCCATTTCTTGTCTGAAACTTTATTCCCTAACCACTGCATCAAAATTACCAAAATTCATTATATCAGAATTCTATATATTGTATATATGATTATGAATTTCTTGTATTTTTGGGTATTATCTATATATCTATATTATACCTTTCTTAGAGAACGAGAGTCCTTTTGATAAGCTTTTACAAATCCATCTACATTTAGGATACCATGGGAAGTTAAGCGCTTGTGATATTCGCCCTTTCGCCCGATCCCTTCCAATCGCCATACTTCATCTTCTCCTCCTGGGGGATGGTGTTTCTTGTTCACTGTTAGATATACCATATAAAAAATTAGGATATTGTAAATAAAAATGAAAAGATGGATTGCAGCATCTAACAGATAATTAAGTATTACGACTCTAGATACGTACGTTGGCCTCGGTGATCCTTCACTCTAAAAGGATTAGACACGGTGTGTCGGATTGTGGGGTAGTTGTTGTTGGAGTTATATATAACCCTTAATCCCAAACAAATCTTCTTAGTCCTGCTTCTGAAGGAGTTTCTAGTGAAGGACAAATCGGTGATGGAATAAACTCCATTGTTTAAACGGAACCTCTTATCTTCACCAACCAACAGAGGTCTTTCAGCTTCTTGCCTTTGAGCTACAACACTTGTGTCGAAATCCAAGTGAGTTATTGCTTCCTCGTTGTCGAATAATTCTCCTTTGAGGACAACAACCTCAATCGACGCCGATGACAAAGGATGTGTGCTGTCAACGATGCGATCATTGACGACATCATATAATTCAACGCGCAGCTCCTCCCCGTTCTCAGCTTCGATGTCATTTGCAGTGAAGACGGTGGATGGAATCTTGTTCGTGAAACGTAGCCTCAAATTCTCGTGTGTTCCTCCAGATCCACCACCACCTTCTTCTCCCCCTTCAATATCAACAAAGCGAGCTTTAAGCTGTGCATCTAGCTCCTCACGTACCTGAAATTAAATTTACCAAATAACACATCAGCTTTAAATTAAAACTTTCACGTTAACAAAAGTTGGATAAATTAGCATATATAACATGGTAGTACCATCAAGCGAAAAATATTTTCGACATAAACCGTAGATTTAGGAGACAAAGACCCATCTGATCCAACTCCAAACCTGATGAGAAATTACAACACAAAAACAATGAATTAGGCTAGAAATGGATCCATGATATCATTAATGAAACAAAACCCTTGATTATTGAGAACAAGAAGAAGAAGAAGAAAAAAACATACCCAAGTGGACAAGAGATTGTATTTTGTCCCATTTGATCTTTGTAGGTTTGAAAATTTGGAAAAAAAAAAAAAAAAAACCAAAAAAAATGGACAAAGATTGGAAGAGGAAGATGCGTGGGGTGTTTCGAGTTGAGGAAGAGCAGCAACCAGTGGGAGTATATAAAAGAAGTTAGAGGAAAAAACAATGGAATCTCAAAGGAATTTCTGGATATCAAATCCCAAGAACCTGCCATCAACTTTCCTCTCACTCTCTCTTTTTTTATATTAGCTTTAAGAGAGAGAACATAACTCGGTTTTGAGGGCACGCAAATTGCTAAGAAGACCACAAAACCGGTCTTCTCTTTTTTATCTCTAACCCTAAAATCAAACCCACCAACGTACCATCTTCCTTATTTTTTTTTTCTTAATTTATTTATTTTAATAAACTATTATTTCTTTCACAATCAAACTTTACTCTTTTTTTATTTTAATAATACTCCCATTTACTTCCACTTCACATTTTTATAGGTTTTTTTTAACGCTAATGACATCTACTCGAAAATTGAATCGAATATTTTTATTACATTGTAGAAAAATCTATAAAATCTAAGCAACAAAACGTCATTAATATAAAAAATAGACATGTTAATTTGTTTAATTTATAATTTATAAAATATTTATTCACTAATTATATTTTTAGGACGGTATCAATTGGCATTGATATTATATCAAGATTTTTGTAACATGAAAACTTCGATATTTTTGTCAACATCAACATTTTAAACCTTGAATATACCGAACCTCTTTTAATGCATCTTTAATCTATTTTATTTCATTTTTTGAACAAGATACTAGAGGAAGGGATCGATAGATGCACAAGGATATTTCAACTAGGATAACACGTTCTTTATTTCATTAAACTCTAATTTTTTTTATAAAAAATTCGGTAAAAGCTATGAATTTGTAATGTTTGGAGAAATCAAACAATCGTCTTATAAAAGATATGTTTATCTTATATTGAGAAGGATATGTAAAAGAAAACCATACGATCTATATAAGATACATGAGTTACTTCATCTAATTGATGAATTACTCCGTTTAATTGTTAATTGATTTAGAGAATTAATGTTTTATATGTTGATTAGGCACCAATAATGGAACAATTTGACAATGTATATGATACAAGAGAGTAAAGATAGTTCTTTTACATCTTATGCGATAAAGATACACAAGTTTAATGAAGGATAGTTTTGAAAGACTAAATTTAAGATTTATTTTATCTAAAAAATTTGACTCTTTTGTTGAATAGAAGAGTACCCTCAAGTTTTAGAGATTTAATTGTTTAATTTATTTTCCAAAATATAATAACTCTTCATTTCAAAAAATTAAACTAAATAAACCTATTATATGCTATATTCAACCGTGTGATTATATTTTATCATTTAAAAAAAAAAAATCATTATCCCCATGACTGTTGAAGAATGGTTCGGTCACATGTTATGTTAACAAAGTTACGTAACTATAATATTGATACTTTATCACTCAATTGAAAAGCGTTTCTGTAATCTCTTATATATTGACTCTTTGAGCTTCTCTCTAACTCGTTTTGTACCTTTTCATCGATCAATGATATTGCTTTTGGTCTTAGAGCGTGATAAGTGTGTTATAGAAGTGTCAACCTAGTTGTGATGTCTTGTTGCACCCTTGATCCCCTCTTGCCTTGTGTATATTCTCAACAAAAAAGAAAAAAAAAGTAATAGAATTATGAAATCGATGTCAATCTCTGAATTTTTTAAGTTATAAATTTAGTTTGGGAAAATTTACATTATTTTAGACATAAAATTAAAATTTTAAGCAGCCGTTAGATAATTGGAAAATTGAAAGGCAAAATGAATAAATATATACCTCATAGCGAACAAAATTAATTTATAATATAACCGAATTAAAAAATGCTAGAAAATTAAAATCAAAATATTTAATAAAATGTAAAGACTATGAAATTATTTAATAAAGATAGCAGACATTTGACAAGTATTGAAAATATAACATACCCAATAATTAAAATTATAATAAAGTTTTCATAATTTGATTTACTCCTTTTTGAATAAATTAAACAATCACCCTCTTATTACTAATTTTAATATAGAGAAGAACAATTCCAACAAGAAAGTTATTATTATTATTTTTTAATCTCTTATAAAATTATTGAGTAAGAAACTGTTCCACTTTAATTTCCAAAAAATAAAAAATGAAAAAGATTATGGCCGATTAATAATATATTGTTAATAACATTTCAATTTTAGTTTTCAAATTTTCGTAATTATCAAACGACCATGGTCAATTATATTGTCCCACCTATAAATTAATTACAAACAAAAACAAATTAAATTTAAGGAATTGATATATTGATCATCAGCAAAATGAACCAATTAAACTTAAAATTATAAATCGATGCTACGAATTTCACCTAATCATATTATATGGTTGGATTTACAAATAATATTCCTTAATTTATTTTTCTAATTCCTACCAATTAAGACTTTAATTACTTGTATGATCAATCTCCTTCAATTAAAGGTGATCCCTTTCACATGATTGATTTAATTATATTATTTGATTTAATAAAATGACACATTAATATTTGTCGTATTTCACATATAAAAACAAAAAATATGAACTTTTTTCCACATATATCTTTTATTTAATATAGCTTTTTAAAAAAAATTAAAAAGTTAATTAATATAAGCTTGCTTTTAACTAAATAAGATCCATTTTTCTTGTTTCACATTTAAAAGACAAAGAGATGATGTGTTTGGAATTGTTGAAACACTACTATTCCAACCAAAGTTTTTCTCATATTTTCAAACTATGGAGAAATATGAAAAATAATAATTTTGTTTCCATTGTTTAAAATTTGAAAATTAAAACAAAAAAATAATCATATGAGTTATTTATCTTGATTTTCACAGTTGTGTAAATTGTTGCTGTAATTTTTTTTTTTAAATAAAGATAAAGAAGGGTCGGTAGATGCACTAGAACATCTCCACTAAGTGGACACCTTCGTAGCACTCTCATCATCCCCATCTCAAGATTTTGTATCTAAACCATGAATTATGGAGTTTGTTACAATCACACCCTTCAACTTTTAATTGATCAAATGGTTACAATTAGTCGCTCATGTTTTTAAATTAATAATTATGATTGAGTATTTTAAAATTTAAATTAATAAAAATAAAAATAAAAAAATTCTCTCTCATCTCAAACCTCTTTCTCTCTCATCTCAAACCTCTTTCTCTCTCTTCTCCTTCGCCTATAATTTAAAATGAAGGTCTAAAAATTTAAAGGTGTAATTGTAACAATTCTATAATAAAGGGGTGACTTTTTTATATTTTAAGAATGTATTTAAAAAAAAAAATTTAAAAAAACTACTTTCTTTGTCTTAAAAAGTGGAGAAAGTTGAATAAAAGAAGTAATGTTTGAAAATTAAATTATAAAATATTAAATAACGGAAAGTTAAACTTTAACTTTTTATTTAATTTTATTTATTGGAATTTTTGAAAAGTTTAGAAAAATAATATTTAAAAAAAAAAAAAGAGAAAAACAAAAGCTTGAAAAAGGATGGAAGCAATTTTGATGTCAAACATTATTAATAAACCATCACTATCATCTTAATTTAGTTGGTTCACCCAACTTCAAAAATAAATAAAATAAATATTGATTTTAAAGATTTAACAATTAAAAAGTACCTAAAATTTATTTATTTATTTTGAGAGAAAAAGTAGAAAAGAGAAGGTAATTAATTGTAGGGGTGTTTGCTTTTGATCAAAATTTAAATAAATAATTAAACATTAGATTAAAAATTAAAAAGAAAATAGAAAATTAAAAAATTAAAAAAAAAAAAAAAAGGTTATTGTGCTCCTCATGCAGTAGATCAAAACTAATCAGCAATTTCTTGTTTAATTTCTTCATTAAGAAAATTCCAACAATTAAACCAAGGTTGGTTGAGTATTAAAATTCAAACAATATATTTACAATATAATATAATATCCAAAACTTTATTAATTATTTGTTTTTGTTATTAAATTTGTCTATTTTATTATATGATGAACTTCGTTGACGGGGGAAACACGTGCACATGCAAATATAGTTTATAAGATTGTAGTTTGTGATAATGGCCTAAAAGAGTAATTAAAAGTCTAAAGTCACGATGTTAACCACAATATAATGTTGTTCTAACAAGCTATTAAATAACTATAAGATATCATCTCACCTACCAATAAATAAATACAAACTTTCGTGGTTGAAAAGTCATAGCAAGATGAAAAAGAAAGTATAAACAAAACTAGAATTGATTCGGTCAAATAAAAAATAATTTAATCGATTCGATTTTTAAAAAATTAAATTTCAATTAAAATAAGTGAGGCGGCGAGGGAAAACTCACGTTTATGGAAGCTTGGAAGAAAGATGTTTATGGAAGAGAGCCTTAAGTTGAAACTATAAAGAAAATATAGTTGTAACCACATTATATATTGTACTAGTCTCATTGAATAATTCTTTGATTGAACAATTAGTTTATTCATTTATAGTTTCAATTTTGGTCTAAGTTGAATTCCCTCGACAACAAGACCGCCTCTTAAATGTTGACTCTCGACTTCTTTCAAGCACATCTCCACAACACTGTCTCCATAATCATTAACATAAAACTCCCCCAACTCGATCTCGATCCAACTGTCGTTATCATCGTCGTCTTTTTCACAATCATTATCTCCACTAAAGATAATTTGATTTTTGTAAGTTCTTTGCTTGTGCAAATACACTTTTCTTTTAGATGTGACAGTGTTGAGTTGAATTGTGGCTTGAGATGGATGAGTGTTTAATCCATAAGCTCTATCTGCAAACTTCACCAAAAGATATGCAAAGTAAAGTGTTTTTGAGGAAAGCAATTTGGTGTTGATTGAGCCTTTTATTTCTAGCCACCATATAGTTCTCAATTCTGCAACTTCTTCAAACCTAAACTTCCAATTTTCAAACAAAAAAGCAAAAAAATGGAACATCAAAGAATAATTATTTTAAGAATATGTATAAGATGTAAGAGGTTGATGAAGAGGAAGTAGAGACCTTGATTTGAGAAAGGGTTGTCTATTCCAAGACCAATATAGAGGATTGTTTGACCATTGAATTTGAAGTTCCCTTGCACCTAAAGTATAGCATTTCTTACCTGTCTCTTTATCTATATAAAATATCTGCATTTTGCAAAACAAAACATTATTCCTCTTCATCTATCTATAAAGTAATCCGAGCTTAAAAGCCCTTGCGGTGGTCCGTAGGTAGAATCATTAGAAACATTGAAGGAATGAAGAGAGAAATTACAGAGTTTGTCGATAATTGTACAAATTTAATAGTTAACCCTAATAAAGTTGGTAGAGTTAATTGATTGTGAAATTGGTAGGTCAAAGATTGAGTTGAAACCCGAATCAGCGCCTCAAACTTTCCTAAGGATATTTTTAGTTTGCTAGTCTGAAAAATCTAAGATATTTTAGTTTGCCTTTGGAAATAATTTTTTTTAAAAAATTGAGTATATAAATGTACAGAATTTATTGTAAATGGTAAAAATGTTAAAAATATTTACGAAATATAGCAAAATTTTAGATTCTATCAACGACAAATTTCTATCAATATCTCAATTTTGCTATATTTTATAAATATTTTAGTTCAAAATTGAAAATGTCCCATAAATAATCTAACCCCGTACATTAGATATCTTTCATTTAATTCTTAGGGGTGGAAGTCATAAAGACACTATTTATTAGATGCCAAAATATAAGTAAGCATTGGTAAATGGCATGCACTATTTTATCACAAAACAACCCTATATCCTCCATTTGTGTAGAAGCATTTCAAAGGCCAAATGATGCATCAACAAGCAATGGAACAAATATGAACTTTTTTTTTCATTTAAAATTCATATTTGATCCACCGCCTGTTCATACAAAAATAACCTTTTAAAAATTCTATCTACGAACTTATTTCTCTTGCCCTCATTTCAAGTCTGAAACAAGGAAAAAGAAGATAAATTATCTATGTCATTTAAATATGAAAATTTTCTTATGAAACGAGAATGATTTGAAAAGCAAAGATAAGGTTACCTCCTATGCATGCACTTTTGATGGATCGACATAAATTCTTCTCAAAGAAAATATAAAGTCCATACAAAGTTTACATGCATCTAGTTAGCCTTTAAGCAAAAATACATATGGTATCACTATATAAATAAGTAAACGTACCTTCTTGCCCCCATCAACAAGATGAGGACAACATAACTTGAAATACAACTCCTTTTTAGTATCGTAAACTACTGGAGAATCTAATCTCAACAAAACTTTCTTACAATCAAATGGAAGAAATTTCTCCCATACAACATCAGAATCAGCCATTGAGTGCATCATCTCCGAGACAATCGACAACCGACATGCTTCTCGAGCAGAGGCAAATGAAAGAATGTGTGCAATACAATCTTGAGGTAAAAGATCTAAATTCATTGTGATTGGTTGAAGTTTGAATGCAAAGAGAAGAATTGAATTAATATTTATAGTTTGTTTGGTTGTGAAAGAAAAATAAAAAAATCAAATTGATATCGTTAAGATGACCACATTTTGGTGTCTATGTCTTGCAACAACATGACAACATCAATAGCATGGATGATGACATCCAAATGTTAGGGGTAGAAATGGAATTTTGTAAACTTTATATTTACACTTTTCGTCCCCCTCAACTTTGTCCTTTTCTTGTTCACCTATCTAAATTTATAAAACTTCAATTGTGGCCCTTGAATTTTATTTACTTGGTCCTTTTCTTTTATTAAAATTTCAAATTTAGTCATTGAAATGTTATATTTATTATTTATATTCTCTTTTCTAAGGAATATGACCCATAAAGATAACATGGGGCAAAAGGAATCCAATATATATTTGATTTGTAAAACGTCCTTTCAATTGCCTTCAAATCAATGATTGACACAATTATATAAATCTTTATATATATTATTCCTTTTCAAGTTTGGAATAAAATATATAGTGAGCCTTTCTTTATGTTGTGACTTGAATATAACATGTAAAAATCTTCTCAAAGAAAAGTCGAAAAAGGATAAATCGGAAGAAAAACTTAAAAAGAATGATTGTAATGCTTCAAGTCTAGGATTTGGAATTCATATTTGGCAACTGACAGTCCTATCATTCCCCTGACTGAACTACATCAATCCTTGCTTTGTCATGTAGGCTTCAAGAGTGAACGTTGTCTTCATAAACCAACACGGGTCATTTCACATGTTTTATACTCATTCACACGCATTCTAGACTTACATCATAAGTCAATCTACAACACCTAAAACTTAAGCTATGTTACCAATTATAACAACCTAACTTTTAGAGATCTCTAATTAGAGGTCGTTACTTCTTGAAATGCAATTTTTTAAAAAAACATAGCAATGGAATCTTTAATAAAAAGTTTAGTTGAGAAACTCAACAAATCAAAAAGATGATTTTTAAAATAAATAATTAAATGAATAAACCAACCACCAAATAAAATTAAATATAAAAAAAAAAACTATAGATCGGGGTTCCCTATTTAAAACATGAAAACACAAAGTTCAAAATAAAATAAAATAAAATAAAAATTCCTAACTATCATAAAGTTCCCGACCAAAACAGAAAACAAAGAACCATAGAAAAAACAATGAGTGAAAGCGATTATCTTGACCCATATGGCATGTTCACCGTTTCTCTTGTCACCCGTCGGTCTATTCTTATTCTTACCCTTACCTAAAAAACATGAAAATTGAAAAAAAAAAAAAAAGTATTACATATACAGTAAGTGACCCCATAACCGAAATCAGACTAGGCGATTGCAAATAGTGAATGTCTTGTAGTTAGTGAGACTTGTGTATATAACAAAAGAGAAATCTATGAAAAGGAGAAGCTGCAAAATTTTGAAGCCACTTGAAGTACGTAGAATTTTTCATACTACCTTTAGTCATTGTTTGCCGTGATAATAACATTTAAAAATAACACAAAATAAATTAATATATCATTTAACAACGTATTAATAAATAACACATACTTACTAGGATAACGATCGAAAATTTTCTTGTTGCGTCATGTGAGTAACTTGACAGGTGAGTCGATGACAATGGTGGTATTTCTGAAGGAAAAGACACATACGCACAAAATGAGTTTGGGTGTCTATCTGTATTATTTTCTAAATATTTTTAAAAGTGATGTGATTTAAAATAATTTTCTATTCAATAATTATGATCTGCCTCATGAAAAGCGAGGCAATACAATATTATATTATTCATATGATTCATATCCTTTGCGTAAACCAAACATTTCTCTGATCTTTCTGTTTATTTAATGCTAAAAATGACTCTCATATCTAAAAAGCCCAATACTTTTCCAAATCCAAGAAATCTGGAGATCCTTTACGCCTTTTACTTTGGTTTTCTTCCTGAGAGCAAAGAAAGGACATGGAATTCGATCGGTTTCAGCCGCTTGCACTTTCTGTCTCTGCCGTCTTGGGTCGTCGGAATTTGACCGAAGTTTCATATTTCCGATCAATGCTTCAGTTTCCGGTGATCTAGTTTCCATTTTCCTGCAAAATCAAGGTACTTACTATGTTACATTACTGTTTTTTATTTTTCTTTTTGATGTGTGTTTTTGGTTTTCTTTTCACCAATGTCATTTATTTATTTGTTTTCAAATGCTTAGAATAATGGTCTTAAAAAACCACATTTGGATTAGGTAATTTCATTTGAGCAATGATTTGGTTCTATTAATTTTCTCACTATAGTTCTAAATTTGTGGCATCTGAGTATGTGAAGTTTGGACCGTTTTGAAATGATTATAATCACTTTCATTTACGTTAAAAATCAACTTAACGTTGGATTTAGTACCGATAATGATTTTAAATTATTTAAATGTATGTTTTGGTGTAACTTGGAATGGCATGGGAAAAAAATTTAGCTTTTTAGTTCATAGATTTTGGGTTTAGTAATCATGTGGTCCATATATTTCAATTGACTCATTTGGAAAAGAGATCAGGAGAACAACCATGTGAGTGGTTGAATTGGTGGAAGTGGTTATTGTAGCTGGCCGTTGACAATGGTGGCCAGAGGTGACCGGAGGTAGTTGATGAAGTTGGTCGCCGCTAGGAGTCATCAAAGGTGGTCGCTGGAGTTGGTCGATGCCAGTGGTGGTGAAGTTGACTGGTGGAGGGCAGTGGTAGCCACCATGACAACATAATGAAAGTGAGGTAGACGACTATTGGAGTGTTTTGGTAATTTAGTTATACAACTTAGTGAGAGATTAACCATTAAGTGCACTTTAGTGTCACTTTATTTAGGGTTGATTTCAAGTGTTTATCCTAAACCAACTTATTTTGTAAACTCGGTTATTCAAAAATCTTTTTCAGTAGTACGATTCTTACACCAATCGAGCTATTCTTATTTTGGCAATTAAATCAATTATAAGATAAAAAAACGATATATATGTCAGCCCCGATAGGATCTGGCCAACCTTTTCTCTCATTTTTTCAGTGACCAAGCAAATCTATATGAACCTTAATTAGATTTCATTAGTGGATTACTGATCAGCAGATTGATGGAAAATACATCACAAAGATTCTTTTTAACCTACTCTTTTGTCTGGAATAACCAATTTACTTAGAATATTGTTTCTCATTCCAAACTTTCCACTAAAATTAAAAGATATTGCTGATAATTGAAACTCGATATTAATCGGTATTCGTCGATGTTTTTCAGGACACAAACTTCGTCCCACCTCGCCTTCGTTAGAAGTGAGAATGATCAACGATTCGAAAATAAGGACATTGTATTTCTTCATGTTAGTTCTACAAGTTCTTTTATTTTCGATAGATTTTACACAAATTTACGTGTGAAATAGACAATATCATACCATCATAGAATACATGAAAGATTACGTATTCTGCTTTTAGATGAATATTCAAACTTTTTTTTGTACCATTAGATTCATTGTCTTTGCATTTGGTTCTATATTTTTAAAATTTGAGATAGTAAGCCTTTTGAGTCAGATTCTGTCTTTTACTATCCAATAACATTGCTTTTGGTTTTGAGTAGAGAATGTTTGTAAAGAGAGAGTGGGAAGAAACAAATAGAAAAACCAATCAAAGTAATCAATGAGATGATGAAAAGAAAACATTATTTTTAGCAATATTTGTTTGTTTCTACTTGTATTATACAAATCCTTTTATTTAAGTCTATCTGATCTGTTCCAAGTTTTATTCATTAACTAGGATTCGGATGATACGACGAGTACATGAAACAGATTGAAGATCGAAAAGACGATGAAGCACTTGTTCTTGAAGTTCAATGAACTAACAAAGTCACTAACTCCTAAGAAATGGAGAAACTCTGAAAATGCTTCTGTTGTAAGTGGAAGAGAAGCTGCAGAAGCAATGGCAAAGTCTGCAAAGAAGAAGGATCTCATCGTCCATGGTTCCGGGAGTATAAATATCGATGGTTCGAGCAACCTTGTCTCGAGTTTTTCTAAGAGGGGTGAGAAAGGAGTCAATCAAGACTGCTGCATTGTGTGGGAGGTATGCAAGTTTCTTCATGACTGTTGCTTGAAATAAAAGTTTAAAAATGAAGAAAAGTGCCAAAGATGTTAATTATAGTTGCTGTTACAAATTGATATCAAAGAAAGCGGAAAAACGTAAACCATACCAAACTGACACAAACATTTACTTGGTTCACTAATCATGGTTAACTACGTCTATGAATATAAAGAGAAATCCGCTTTGTTATTATTACTTGTTAGATAGAACGATATAAGATTTCATATTATAAAGACACTTTTAAGTTAGAGAGTTTATATACAGAGCACTCCTTAAACCTTATGACTAAAATTATAAATAACATAAATACGAATATAACTCAACACAAGATCTTATGTGTGACATTCAAAGCGCCAGATAATAGATTCAAGGCATTCCGACTATTTTTTTTTTCACGGTTTTTGAGATTTGACAAGATCTATTCATATTTTTAATTAAAAAAAATTGACAGAAAAACTTGTTTTGATCATAGGAATTTGGATGTCAAAAAGATATGATATTTTGTGGGGTTTTTGATGGCCATGGACCATGGGGCCATTTTGTTGCAAAAAAGGTTAGAGAGTCAATACCAACTGCTCTGCTTTGCAATTGGCAAGAAGCACTTGTTCAAACTTCTCTTTACTCACATTTGGAACTCAACTCAACTAAAACAAATCTACACTTCAATTTGTGGGAGCATTCTTATATAGAAGCATGTGCTGTGGTCGATCAAGAACTCGAGCGACATCGTAAAATCGACACATTTCATAGTGGAACAACGGCCCTTTCCATTGTTCGACAAGTAATGTTACATTGTTTATGTTTTGTCTCTTCTATATAATTCCTAGTGTTCATTTTTGAGCTTGTGTTTATTTAGGGTGATACAATTGTCATTGCAAACCTTGGCGACTCTCGGGCCGTGTTGGCAACAACTTCTAGTGATGGATATTCGATACCGTCACCAATTCAGCTCACTATCGATTTCAAGCCGAATCTACCTCGTTCGTTCCTTTCTTTGTATCAACATGAGGATTGAAAATGGAGAATATGTACAAAGCTCTAAGATTTTTTTTTGTTATTTGTTATGTTTCAGAGGAGGCTGAGAGGATAACACAGTGTAATGGGAGGGTTTTTTGCTTGCAAGATGAACCAGGAACTCAACGTCTTTGGTTGCCGAACGGGAAAGCGCCAGGGCTGTCGATATCTAGATCGTTCGGCGATTTTTGCGTTAAGCATTTTGGACTTATTTCCATGCCTGATGTAACACAAAGAAGTGTAACCAACAAAGACTTATTTGTTGTACTTGCAACTGATGGGGTAAGCCTCTTCACACTTGTTCTTCTCAATCTCAACTAAAAATTAAACTCTTTCTTTAGCAAGGTTTGTTCTTATGATGGTATGATTCTAGTCCTAGTAGTGTCAAATGTTTCATCTATGTATCTCTATCAGATATGGGACGTGGTCTCAAATCAAGAAGCCGTACAGATCGTACATTCAACGGTAGATCGAGAAAAATCTGCTCAACGATTGGTTGATTATGCAACTCGTGCATGGAAGCGGAAGAGGCCTGGAATTGCAGCGGACGACATGTCGGTTATCGTCCTTTACCTCCATTCTTCACCTTTGAATCAACAACAACCTTTTGGTATATTGCAGCACCATTGTAAAAACTAAAAAAGAACATCAATGTTTACGTACGATGCACTCTTTTACGTTATTTGTTACTACAAAATGTTAATGAAAAAATAAAATGTAGCTTTAATCAATGATCATGATTTCAACTCATTTTGAAGGAATGAAAGAAAATTTTGCAGCAATTACGATAAATGAAGGAATGAACTAGAAACTGAGACTTGACGTGGGGTGACATTAGAACTCAATACATTTTTTAGATGTCTGAAAGTTCAGAAACTACATGTTGTTTCTCCTTAATTGGCTAACAAAGTGTAGACTTAAGTGCAATATATAACGGCTAATATAGATGAATGGTAACACCTATATTATATTATTTATGCCCAACCAACTTCTAAACTAATATTTCCTGCTTATTTGGACATCGTAACTCGATCCTTGACAATCAATACAATTTTCAATTTCAAACCAAAATCAAATTAAATTCATGGTTTTTGGCCAAAATCAAACTAGACTCACTTAAAACTCTTTCCCTTTTAATCATTGTGGGTGAGTTTGAAATAATCGACATCAATACACCAATGTATGTCTTTGACTATCCTAATTAATGATGTTTGATTTGTTTAATGAAGTTATCTCTAACTAGTACATATATGTTCAAACGAGAATTCACAAACTCTATTATTCATAGACGTTTGTTACCCTGACTTCTAGAGCTACATCTAAATATTATTATAGGTGCATTTTTTTATGCAAAAATAATTATGGGCTTTATTTTTCTCAATGGGCCTCGTATTTTTATTCGACAAGAATAATGGGCCTATTAATTCGAAGCCCAAACCCAATGAACACTCCAAAAACCCTAATCTATTGTTCTTTCCCTGAGCTGACAGAACGGCCACTTCGTCACTTTGCTCTCTCAGGTAATCTTCCTTCTTCTCCCTCTCTGCCGTTGGTTGTCTCTGCTTCTTTTCTGGTTTGTTAGCCTTTCAATTTCGATGCGTTTTCGTAGACTTGTGTGTTGCCATGCTTTATATTGTCAGTTTGTAGAAGGATTTTGGAATTATTAGGGTAGCGATAACGTAAGTTTTGATTATTTAGAGATCGAAGATTGGGGAACTGTAGAGCTGCTTCGCTATTTGTAGCATTATTAGGTCAACAGTTCCATTTTTTTAAGGCGTTTTAGATTCTGGAATTTTTGTGTTAACATTGGATGTATATACTTCCTTACTGTAGGTTTTTTTTTTTAATTTTTTGTGTTAATTTGGATTATTATGATATGCTTATGTTAGTGGAATCACATAGAATGGCTATGTAAGTAGATTAAAGCGAGTAATTTGATTCTTCTTAGTTTTGTAATGTAAGCATTTGTCTGAGTTCATTGCCTGATTGGTAACTTTCGATATTATTCAAGTTTTTTCTCCATTAATGGTGTTTCTGAAGCCATGATTTTGGTATGCAGTTCACAAATTTTAACTATATCTTTATTCATTTAAACATCAATACCATAGATGTGGTGAATCTATTGAGACTCTAGCGGACACGCCAAAACATAAATAATAATGAAGAACAGAAAATACTTGTAGATTATGAATTTTCTTTTTTTCTTTTCTTTTTGTCTGAAATTCAACGTTGAATTATTCATTCACTTATATTTTGTTAATTTGGTTTATATCTTGATGTTGATTCTTCCAGGGTCAGGCAATTTGTTGCTGACTTGCTGTTGTTGGCCAATTCCTGAATTTTGAAGATGGTAACTGTTTCTTTCTTGAAGTGATTTTGATGTGTTCCTTCTGATGATGTTTATACATTTGGGAGTGATTATAAAAGTGTTAAAGTCAATTTTATCATATTTAAAATCACTTTGAAACACCTTTAATAACATAAAGTTAATTTAATGTTTAATATTTCTCTTTAAAATGCTATTTTAACGTAGAGTTTGAATAATTAAAAACATGTTTTTGAGTGATTTTAAGAATGACAAAAGTGAATTTTAACTATTTTAGAGTCACACTATCGATTGAGTTCTGCTTTGGGAGATTGTGTTTTACAATGTGAGTTTTCTTTTACGTCTGTAGCCGTCTCACAAGACTTTCAGAATCAAGAAGAAGTTGGCCAAGAAGATGAGACAGAACAGGCCTATTCCTCACTGGATTCGGTTGAGGACTGACAACACCATCAGGTATTTTTAACTCTCCTATTCTGTCTTTAATCATATTAACATCTCTGTTCTTCTCGTTTTAAATTTAACGTCAAATTTTGGGATGTATTATTCAGGTATAATGCTAAGCGAAGGCACTGGCGCCGCACTAAGCTTGGATTTTAAGGTGTTTATCATGCAATTCGCCCTTCATCCTGTTTTGAACTTATTTAATTGTTATGTTAGTTGTGGAGAAGACAAAGGATAAGGAGCTAGTTATTTGAAATTTTTGCTCTTTAGTTTAAGAACTTATTGAAGAGAAACTCACGAGAATCTTTAGATCTACTACTTACTTCTATGTTCAATTTATTCTGTAGTATTTTTGAATTCTCAAGTTAATATTGGTTTTGGGCCTTTTTCATTTTTGCTCAGTGTGGAGTTTTTATTCTGGTTTTAGATGGTTTAGTGGTCTTTTCTGTCGTATTTTCACCTCAATTATGCTTTGCTTTCTTTTCTCGATGTAGTACTTTTATAAATAGTGTGTTGAAAGAAAATTTTGGTTTTCTTTCTTTGAAGCCTACTAAACGTTATTGCAAGCTTCAAAAGTAGGTTATTCTGCCTGTTTACACGTGTGGTGTGAAAATAGTTCTCATGAAATTGGGAATTCAATTTATTTATTTATCAAAAATCGATCTAATTTTATTTAGGGAATGGGACTTCGAATGGTGAATTTATCTAAATTTGAAAACCAATAGAACAATTCTTTTTTATTTTAAAGAAAAGCTAAGAGCTTTGTAGGGTATCAACTAACAAACTAAAAATTGTATGGGTTTTGGGTGTTTGGTTTTCAGTTTTTTAAAAATGAAATTAAACTAAAAATTCATTAGATTGATTAGTTGATGTTTTCTAATTCAAAGTTGGTTCATTAGAACTATATAAATCAATATTTAGAACTCACATTAACCAAAATTAATAAATAATTAAAAATAATAAGAACTTAAGGCAATGTACAAAATAAACTTTGTAGTTGTATACGCCTATTCCTCTCCATGAGATAGTAAGAGGTCTTAAGCAGAAAATGATTCTATCCAACGATCCTACCCAACAATCATACAGTGCTAAGGTTAGAATGGAATAGTGAAGGATCTCGATAACCAGTCGATAAACACTGTCAATAAAATGGATCCTCATTGATTAAGTGAGAAAACTCCATATTTAAAGATGTACAGACCAACCAAAAGTGATTGCCAAAAATTATTGACAACCATCGTCAAAATTGAGCAGCACATGTAATTTTGAACGGAGTTGGTCGTTGAAACCCTTATTTCTCAAAACATTTTTTTAACCAAAATTGATAAATAAATAAATCTATTTTAATTAACACATGAATTATTCAATATTAGATACCTATTTTTTTAAAATTTGAGGACTAAAAATGTAATTTTCAATTGATAAGAGGCAAAACCCTAAAGCCCTCCTTCTACCGCGATGGAATCATCACTTCAGTTTCTGCTCTTTTACAATCAACATGAACTCAGTCGCAACGAGATTCCTCAACCGTTTCAGAATTCCTTCCTCAAATTTTCCCACATCTTCATTCGGTACTCTCTCTCTCACTTTGTTAGTTAAGGTCTATGTTCTTTCTGTTATTACGAGTTGCTTTCGGTTCAGAGCTGAAGGAATTTCTCAAAAAAATTCTATAGAAACTTGTTTATGTTTTTTTTTTTTTTTTTTGAGTGGCCCAACCGAGAATTTGGCTGTTTTTGTGTATTGGGTTTGTTTATCTCAGTGTAATATGTGTGCTGGAGTGATGGCTTGGATAATTATTCAACGTTTGGTTGTAGTGGCAAGTAGGCTAACAAGCTCGAAGTTTTGGTTATCGACCGGTGCTTCTGAAAGTGACATCGATGTTGAGAAGAACGATGGAGAAGAAGATGAATATAATGCATTCCTTAATGAATTACAGCCCCAGGGTGTTGATCCCAGGCGAGGTTGGGGATATCGAGGCGTACATAAGGTATCTCATTTTTGTCTACAAATGTGTTCCATTTTTAAAAGATGCTATTTAAAATCTTGTACGCTGTGAATTTTTCCCAATAAGTTATCTTTCTGTTCTTGTGATGATACTTTGTGATTTTTTGGTGATAGTTTTACTTTTTTTCAAATTCGCAAACTATCCAAAATAAATGAAATAGCTTCCATTTTTTTTTCTTTTTGTTCTTAGAAAATGTGCCTACTGACGACCTTACTTGAGTCAGATCTGCTCTATAGGTTGTTCACCGGTGTTTAGTTCTAACAAAATGTGCCTAGTGACTTGCCTTCTTTTGTTGATAAGTTTTGAAGGAAATCTGATGTGTAAGAGCAGCCTCTTGCGTACTCTGCGCATTTTAGAAAGAATAAGAAGGGGGTGTAGCAATTAAGTGAGTAATTTTTGTGAGCAAGGGCAAGAACGAAAACTTATGTGGCTAGAGCTTGAACTTTGAAGTTTGATGTAAGAGAGTAGGAATATCGAATATATGTGTTATGTATTGTAAATTCCAGGTGAGCAAGTAGGATGAGTAGTTTCTTAGCTAGGAAAGTCTTGTAATTTAGTTTCTTAACTATGAAAGTCTTGTAATTGAGACTTGAGAGGAATGATAGGCAACAGAATGTAAGATTATAGTTAGGGACGTTAGGCAACAGAATGTAGGAGAAACTCGCCTCTGGAACTTCAATTATTCTGGAATCTGTCCCGATAGTGAAAGAGATATTCTCACAATTGGATTCGTAATCTGCTATTTGTTGAAAAATTAGACTGCTTAATTAACCTTACAAGAAAGGCTAACTAGTCAGCTAAATATAACTAAGTTTCTTATAGGGCTGGGTACCTTGTGTCTACCCTTCTCTGTTTGCGATTCAAAAAAGAAAAACAAACTAAACAAAAACACAATAGAATATGTCAGCCTAGAGTTTCCTCTTGCAATTGATCAAACATCTTCCATAGAGGATTATATCGAAGTATTTGGTATATGTCCCATCCCAACTAAGCCAAAGAAGTTATCTTTGATTTAGGTGATAAGATCATGTGAAAACGAGGGAAAAACCAGGGAAATCATGTGTCTCTTCATATTTGTTATTCTTCTGCAGGGAAAGAAGGGGTCAGTAATCCCCAATATGATGTCTTATTCTGTTTTACAATGTGATCAAATGTTCACAGGCAATAATTTGTGGAAGGGTAGGGCAAGCCCCTGTGCAGAAGATCTTGAGAAATGGGCGGACGATAACAATCTTTACCGTTGGAACAGGAGGGATGTTTGACCAACGAATTGTTGATGGAAAAGATTTGCCAAAGCCTGCTCAGTGGCATCGTATTACTGTGCATAATGAACCGCTTGGTGCCTATGCAGTTCAACAACTTTGTAGAAAGTATGATTTGAACCTCTCATAATAACTGATTTGACTGTATAATTTCCCTGACTCTCTGTGGACTTTCAGTGCGTCGGTTTATGTTGAAGGTGACATTGAGACCAGAGTCTACAATGACGGCATCAATGGTGAAGTGAAAAATATTCCAGAAATATGTGTTCGACGCGATGGTATTGCAACACATACTATTATCTTTTTATTTCCTTTCCAATGTTTCTGTGGAACTAGTTTAACACTTAATTAATACGAAGTCGTCATTTGATAATTTCTCTGCTTTCTGCATCTACTTCAATATTTCTTAAATGTCATTTTAAGAACATATTAAAGTGTGTTCTTTGATGTTCATAATCATAAGGTTAAATTATCTTATTAGTTCCTGTCATTTGTACTTTTGATTTTCCAAAATGTCTGTTGTATAACAAAAAGTTGACAGTTACTTTACATGAAACATTTTGCTTGGACATTAACACATTTTTTTTTAATGTGAATCATGTGATAGAGAAGTGATGAGTTGTTGTCTAAAGATGTATCAAGTAAGAAAAAAACTGTCAGCATGTGGTAAACTCATAAGCATTTTGAAATACTGACCCAACAATTTTTTTTGTTTTTTTTTTTAAAAAAAAAAAACTAGCTAGAGACAAAAATGGTAATTTATCCTCTAATCTTAATACGGTAAGAACAGAAAGTTATTTACAATCAAGCACACATAATACTATTGTTACATGTTGGTTCAAATGTGTTCTGTAAAACATATGATTAGGGACTCCTTTTAACTGCCATGCTTCATTTTTGCAGGGAAGCTTTGCCTTTTAAAACCTGGAGAAAGTGCCAGCAATATTTCTCTAGACGATTTAAGTGAGTTTTCCTGTTAACATTTTGTTTATTAGATCACTAACCATGGTAACAATGCAGTGGATGAAAACTTTTTCATTCTCTCTCAATCTGAGGTTTTTTTTTTTTTTTTTTTTTTTAATAATGTTTTTGTGCCTGACAGAAGAAGGGTTGTTTTCGTAACACGTTTTCCAAAAGCCTCAATCAGTTGAAGTTTGTGTAGGATTGTAATTTGAGCGCAAGAGAGATGCTGTTAATCGTCATTGAACTATTGAGCCATGGTTGAGTACTGAACCACCAATACCTTGTAATCTCTTCATGTAATTGTTTATTAACATTGTAGCATTCTTTTCTTCAAGGCTTTAAGCCACTTTTGTGTTGGATTGGTAAGGGATTTTATAGTTCACTAGAGGTGTCACTGCTTCATCCCTTTAATCCTCTTTAAATGCACTCCTAACAATGAAAGGCATCATAACTTGAAATCCACATATTAGACATAGTTCAATAGTCTTTTAATAGTCAAATGTCTTAAGTCTCGTTTCACAATCATTTGATTTTTAATTTGTTAGGATTTTATTTAGTAATCATTTCATTTTTAATTTAAGTTTTTAAAAAGTCTACTCGTTTTTTTTTTATTAAAAAATTTGCTATTTTAAAAACAAACCAAACAAAGAAATTCTGATCACATGTTAATGTTAGAAAACTAAAACGCAATAGTAATCAATCCTAAACTATTCTTTACTGTCTGAATTCCACAGCCAAGTTTAGTTGAAATAAACATGTGAATAGGAGCAAAAACAAACTAGAGCTAGTGTTTAATTTTGAAATAAACTAAACTATTTAACCATCACTAAAAATAACTTTCAAAACACTTTCAAATTTTACTTTAAAACAGTATTTAAACTATAAATGACATTTTTTTTTGTAAAACATTTATTTCTGTAATCAAATCGAACATATTCTTAAGTAATTTCTATGGAAATTGATGCAAATTATCAGGCTAAAGTAGAAACAGAATGTGAAAGAATGCTAAGATGACAATTGGAACAGTCAAAACAAATCAACAATTTACTCTAAAGAATTGAAGTTAGCAATGAAACAGTCAAAGAAATTTTGTCTGATATCCAAAGTTTGTGTATCTTGTCAGTCAGTCAGTCCAACAGCTGAGCAAGAAAACCAAATGAAAAACCAAACTTTTAAAAAGTCTCCAAAACATCTTTTCTTCTACCAACTCTTTCTTTTATCTCACCTCATTTTCTTACACACATCTGTAACAATCACCACAAGGGAAGGACAAAAAAAAAAAAAAAAAAAAAAAACCAACCATGCTCACACTGCTAGATGAAGTAAAAATAAATAAATTATATCAAGTTATCAACATATACTATGTTACGGGATAGATTACTAAACGGTTATTGTAGGTTTTATTGGCCTTTTTCCTTCCATGGCGTCTTTCTTTTTTCGACAAGTTGCACAGAGGAATGGACCTTCCCATGGCTTCGATGATGGTGAAAAGAAAGGCCCTGAGTTCATCGACAAATTTTCGTTTGGGGGTTGATCGGCTTGACACACTGCACATTTGAAGATCCCTGAGTTTGGATCTGAAGGAAAATCTTTGCCTAGCCTGCATTTCCATTGAGAAAGGAAGAAAATTCAAGAACAAGTGATTAGTCAACAACGTTGAATCACTTTCAGATGGAATTACAATAATACAGCAGAATAAGGGCAGCTTTTCTATTACTATAATAAGTTAGGCAGATTTAGAAAGAAAAAATCAATAATGACAAAGAAAATCAAATGTGTCTGGTTAACTATAGTATGATGTAACATATCAACAATGAAGAACATATAACAAGTTATGAAGAATAACAGTCTTGGTTAAATTCCACGTGGTATAATAAAGAAACTTTTTTTGCTAGTTGGTTAATTCAAGTATGATGTATAACAAACAATGAGAACGAACCTAGTAAAACGTCTTTCAGACACCATTCGATGATTCAAGAACAAAAATAAATAAAATAGTATCATTAATTCAAAGACTAGCCTAAAGAAAAAGTAATCAATCATACCTTTCAGCAAGCATAGCAGAACCTTCTTCAAACAATTCCTCTACAACACCAACAGCAGAAAGTTTGTTAGCAGATTTACCCAAAGAGTTTGGATATTTCTTCCCAAAGAATGAGGTGAGCACATTTTGCTTCTTCTTTGGAGTTGATGGTAATAAAATAGGTTGCTCAGATGGGATAATATCAACAACTAAGCAAGTTGTATCATCCTTCAACCCCCTTGACCGCAAAGCTTCCTACAATGTGTTTGTGCACAGATCAAAATTGACAGGATTGAAAAGAAATGCACTTCCAACACTAAACACAGCTTGAGGCTCCTTTTTACCAGAGATTCATCACATAAGCCTCAATTCAAAAACAAAAGAATAAAAAAAAAATAATAAAGTAACGCTAACATTTAAGTCTAAAAAGTATCCCAAAAAAAGTTCACTTTCTTAAAAAAGTATTCTAAATATCAAATTCAAAATCATAATTATTACCACTAATAGGAAGACTTATGCTTTTATGCTTTATCATCGTTGTTTTCCTTAGTCTTAGTGGTAAACGTAGCAACGAGCTATAAACTACCAACTTATGGTGCAGTATATTTAAATCTTTGAAAATTATGACAAATCGGTATTGATTTCATAGTCATTTCACAAGGTGTACAATCAGGCTTGGTGCATTTTCTTGGAGGTGTAAAAGCTTCATAATAGAGATCTAATCCCCTTATGACACAAAGATGGAAGAACAAGTCAAAAAGGCCATAACTCTTTTGGCCTGGCACAAGGAGTATTCTCAAAAGGCTCTCAGGTAAAATGGATTGTTGAAAACTTGAACCTACCTTCACAACCAGCTTGGCAGCAAGCTCTGCAGGTAATCCCCGACAAGACTTTGCAGCCATTTCAGACGATAATGCGTCCCAAATACCATCAGAAGCAATAATTAGCCTTCCACCGGCATTAGAAAGCTGTATAACCACAGAAGAAAAAGATAGCAGAATAGTCAAGGTACATTCTAACTAAGTAGTCAAACAATTACTGATAGATTTAGAAGTCACCTTCACTTGCTTAACATGTGGTATTGGGACAATATATTCTCCTACATCTGTATCACCAATGGACCTAGAAAGACATAAGCCACCAGGCCAGCAGCGTAGAGGACCAACCTGTGAATGGTAGTCGAGGATATAATGATTATAATTTATATTAGTTGAATGTAAGACTAGAAACAGTGGTGATGTATAAAATTATACCTCATTCCCGCCAAAAACATTGAGCCTCCCAACCTCACCACCACTTGCAGTTACACGTTCCCTCTCTTCCTCGTTTTCCTCCAGCCTATGATCAACTGTCAATAGAGAAACCACACCTCCTTGGGTGTCTAATATGCACCGTGAATCTCCCACGGATGCAACAGTAACAGTCCACCCGTCAATTACAACAAATGTAACAGTAGTCCCAGAAGTTTCCCCTACAATTAAGATTAAATGGGACATAAGGACACAGCAGACAAGGGCATTGTTTATTCAAAAAGAACTACAAGAAGGAAATCGCTGATAGAAAACATGTCACAATACCTTTCTGCTGAAACTCTATGTCAGTTTTAACAAAACCAGCAACTAGTGCTCGGGGAAGTGCCTGAAGCCATTTTTCTCTATTGACCCCTTGAGGAATTGCACTTAGGACATTTTCCAATAAATGTTCCTTCGCAAAAATAGCGGCTGAAATGCCATTATGTCCATCAAAAATCTGCAATTAGAAGGTTTGATCAATCTCAATGACAAGACATGAACTTTAAAACCTCAGCAATCCATTTGAGATGGAAATTAATCCCTTCTAAGACTCATAAGTCATAATCACCCGATTTCCCCACCAGTAATCACAAAATCCATGTACCAAGAAAAGCAACTAAACTATCGGATAACTAAGAACACAATAATGTTTTGAAAGGAAATAATACCGCAAAGACAGAAAATGCAGTGGAAGGGTTCCCAGGAATACGCTGGCAATCAGGTTTGATCAGAAAGTAGTCCTCTCCTTTCTTAGCCAAAGCAGCCTGTCCATACTTCACAAAAGGTTTCTCAACCTTCTCGTTCCTCAACTCGCGACCGATCAAAGTAGCGAGCGGAACGAGAGGGGGCTTTATCCTTGATACTTCTGTCTGACTCATTTCATCCTATGTTTCGACATTTCCAAAAGCACAGCCCAAATTCCTGGTCATTCAAATCAATTAAACAGGTCTCTCAAGAACCCACAAAAAAATTCTTCTGCCAAAACGTAATAACCAAAGTCTAAACCAAAACACAAACTAGTCTCACAAACTACCCGTTAAAAGGACACAATTTGCCACCAGCTGATCTAAATCTTGAGAAACCAATTCAGTAGCATAAATTAACAGTTACCCAAGAAGAAACAAAAACAAAAACTAACCCAAAACAAAAGAAATGCACAACAAAAAGTTCATCTAAGAACCCAATAAACCCCAAGAAATGCAAACTCACAGAATCAATTCAAACCCCTCTCAAATACACACTTCTACAAACGTAGTATAGAACAAATTAAGAAGAAAAACGAAAAGGGCTGATGAGAAACAAGAAAAACAACAATGAAGATAGAAATTAAGAAAAATTAAAGGAGGGGAGAGCTCACAGGTGGTACATTTAGTGTCAGTAACAGATCGAGAGAAGGGGATCGGACAGAGGAGAGTTCTGAAACCCCATTTCAAAAAAGCTTAAATTTTTTTCCTTGAAATTATCTAATGGTAACAAGGTGGATCGAATGGCGGGGAAAATTCCCAGCGAGAGTTTCTAGAGAGAGAGAGATGAAGTGAAAGAGAGAAACCCACAGTTTTTTTTTTTTTTTTTTTTTTTTTTTGGTTGAGTGATTTGATTGGGAGAGAGATGAAGAGAGACGCGGAAAGGTGGGGTTGGAGATGGGATTTTTGGGCAATGTCTTTGATAATGACATTGTTTTTCCAAATTCCTATTATACCCTTTATCTTTCCTTTCTTTCACATTTTGGTCCTTCTTTGACTCTATCCTACTTTTTCCTATTTGCAAAATACCCCTTCCTTTCTCCATATTTCATAAGTTTTCTCTTTTCTTTTTTGGGATTTTACCATTTACTTTTTATTATCTAAAATTTCAACAAAAATAATTCACTTTTTAAAAGTTATTTGTCCACCTTTTAAATTATAATCAAATAGTGAGGACGTTTTTCGGTTTGGTTGAAGGATTTTTTAGATCTAATTCATTTTTTCCCGATTATTGGAGAGTGATCTTTTATACGGTACAATATTGATATTTACGGGCATGTGAAGTTAAAACGTGAGTAGCCGAGTTACACCATTGATTTGTTGACAGAAAATCAAGGATAAAACCACTTAGATGGATTTTCTAAATTCCCCTTAATTTTTTTTTGTTGATAATTTATATTTTAAAATAAAGGACATGTATATTTTTTTTTGTTCATAGGTTTTGGATCTAATTCTATTTGGTCTCTAGGTCTCAAAATGTTAAAGTAATACATTTAGTTCTTAAATTTTGAGTTTGGTTTCAATTTAGTCTCTAAATAGCTTGCAAACTGTTATCAAATTATCTTTGAAATTTGAGTTTTATTTGAATTTGGTTCCTAGATGCCGTTAAAAGTTGTAATAATGAAAAATGAGTATTTAGTGAAAAAACCAAGGTTAAAAATGTAAACTAATCTTAAAACATAGGGGCTAACCAAAAAACATTCTCATGTTCTTTGACATAATTTTTTTAAATCTTCTTGTAAACCTTTGAAATATTCTTATGAGGTTTGCAAAAACCACAGAGAATGATGCCCTTGAGTTTCATCGAGTCTAAAAATTGCAAACTAATCTTAAAACATAGGGGGTGATTAGCAAAAATTACAAACCATAAGGGTAGTTTATTAACACTTGAAAAAAGTTTTAAATAATTTTCATTCATTCAAACTTTAAATAAAAGCAAAATTTAAAACATATTTATATTCATCACATTCAATATGTTTAATTATGATCCCATTTCAACTTATTTGAATTCTTTATATATATATATATATATATATATATTATTATTATAATTATTGAAAGAAGACTCAATCTCAATCTCCCTAAAAAGTCTACCTCTTTTCTTTTTCCTATCTATAGTTTTAATAATTTTGAATTTAATGATAAATCTCCATCATTTGAAAAAAATTTACATGTGAGTACTTATAATTGTCAATGAGAAAATGATCAAGGATGCTAATTTTACCAGTTTCTTTAAAATCCATCATTATTGGGTTCTTATAAAAGAAAATCAATGCAGTAATGTATTCCAAACATTTAATCTTCCAAAATTTCTTTAGTTTTTCTTTTGGCATTAAAAAAATATATAATTTTTAAAGAAAAATTTCTCCCTTACCTTTTTCTTTAAACCCAAGTAAAGAAAATGGAAGAATAATGGTCATTCTCTTATCAATTCCAAGAATTGACATGATGATCTTAGATCTAATATTTTCAAAAACGGTATAATTTAATAATAATGAAAGCATCAAAAGAAAGACTTTTTCTTAACTAGGCCAAATTTGTGAGGATATGAAAAAAAAAAATTACTAAAAAATTAGAACATGAAAGTAGCATACCTTGCACGAAACGCACTGCATGGCCCCACGAAGAAGATGAATTTTCTCCTTATAAAAGCACTGAGAAAGTCTGAGTGTATATGTTATCCAAATAAAAGAAACAAAATTCTAATTTAGATCTCATTTGTAAAGCCCTTCATCACCAAAAAGCCTCTACTTACACTTGGACTGTCCATCCACCTAGGAGTAGGACCCAGTTCAAAATAAAATTGTATGTTCAATCCCTATCATTGACATAATAGAAATAATAGTAAGAGGCTATGAAGGATTATTCATGCCCCATTTTTCCCCTTAGAGAGGTGGGTGTGAGTAGAAGGGTGGCAAAAAGAAATAAGCAGTCAGAACATCACTGATGTAGAAAGCTAGATCAAGTCCAAGAAGTATTTTATTCGAGTATTGACTGAAGATATTAAATCACCAATTGTAGCCTTGAAACATGTAGAAAACTCAACAAGTGAAAATCAATATTAATCGAAAGAAAATAACATTACAAGGGTTTGAACATAGAAATTATTGAATCGCTTGCTCTAACGCCATGTTTTGGTCAATTAATGGAGGTAAAATTAATATTATTTTATTTAAGAGATGTCCATCTCAATTTGGATTCTTCAAGGAAGAGGGGAAATAATAGATAAATAAGCCAAACTAACGTATATAAAGTACATAACAAATTGCAGCAGGCTATAAAGGGTAAATAATATATTTAGAAAACCAATGTATTTCACTTATTGGATTTCTAGTGCAAAAGATAAAGTAGTAAAAGATTAAATATATTTCAATTTATCAACCTAGACTTTAATTTAACAAATAGTACAATGATGAAATAGAGATTTCTGCTACTTTCGCCAAACAAAAGCAGTTAGTTTGGGATGACAGAGACACAAGGGAGTACCATTTCAGGGAATGTGGCTACTCATGTATCCGAGGCTCCACAAATACTGATGTCGTCCTTGGAGGCACTATAAAGCATCCTGTGGACGGCTCGTATGTTGAATTTTTTACAATGGGATCGGTTGACATCAACTGCCATATTTTGATTTAAAAAGAAAACCCATTAATATTTCTAACAATTATTTATAAAGGCCTTTCTTGGTTGGGGGGAGGAGCTGATGTAAAACGTTGTAACAATTTACATAGCATGTAATCAAAACTTATAATTAGGTATTTTGACGTTGGCATAGCACGATTGATAAGGATAATAGCTATATTTACTTGACAATCTCGTTCCCTTTTAGAGCTACGCATTGTTGGATCTCAAGAGAGTATTTACCTGAATGGGATGTAATTGAAGAGTTTTTGCCCGCAATGCAGGACAAGGAAATGAAATCTCAGTTGGACGTGCATTAACCACAACAACAATGTACGTGTAGCTGCAGATAACATGAGATAAGGGTATTATTATGAGTAAAATCCTCGATAAAAGAAGAGAAGGTTACTCTACTCACGTTGAATCCAGCTGACTTAACCCTGGAATGCCTTCGTGCCCATCTTCAATGCTCATCACTATGAGTCCGGGAATAAGTGACGTGCCTGAGTTGTTGAAACGAACTCGTTTCTACACACATGACAAGGCAAATGCACTTCACATCACAAGCACTAGAAAAGTAAATTATTTTCCTACCCAAACCAGACAAGTTTTGTGTTTTAACAACCGAACGAAGATAGAAGATTAGTAGCTTAACACATCAACAAAATGACCCCAGTTCTGTGTGAAAAGTTAAAGAAACAGTTGGAATTATTATATTTACTTTGAATAAACAAGAAGCTTTTGATATTAGTGACAATTTAAAATCCTACGCAATTTATAAATGGTCCTGGATTCAAATCTATTTACCATTATTTCAAACCCAATTTTATAATCAGTACAATATCCATTATATAGTTAAATTAAGGTAAGTACTTCAGGAACCGATGGTGCATTTCAGGTCCAGTTTAACTAGCTCAGCCATATCATTTAAATTTTGCATGTTAAAATCAATGTATCTTGTAGACCAGCGTGAAACAAGTAATGATGCTTTGAACCACCTTGACAATATTCTGCCATAGCATTACTTATGTGGCTCTTGTACAAGATAAAAGTCATTTTATTAAATATAATATCAAGTCCCTATGATTAATTAACTGATTAACCTTGATATTGTATTTCTCTGACAACTTGTCTTAAATAACCATTCTCACCTGGATAGCATTAGGTGTCTTCAAACGGAAAAGTGGTGAAGAGTATCTGATTTGTAACAGATTTGTGAAATTTTCCACAGCCGCAAGAATGTGACTTTTACTTGGCTTGAAGGAGGGATCAGCCAGTCTAGGTTTTATTCTGAAATGGAAATTAACAAAGGTTTCCAGTAAACATGCAACGGAAATTTTAAAAATAACAAAAAGACAATGGCCAGTATAAACAATAAAAAAGATCTTCAGGTAAATAATTAATTGGATTATTGGCTGTTGGGATAAGGATAACAAGTTAATCTATTCCAGATTCCAGAAGGCGAAGGAATGGTTGTAGAACACATGCTAAATCAAATAGCCAACACGTCAAGAAATGTCAAAATATTGTCAAACTTACAGCGGCCAGTTGTATTGATTCTTCTCTTTCGGAGGAAGACCAACGCCCCAATTATTTGTCATGTAAGTGAAGTCAAGTCTGATTTGGTGAAAAACATCAAATTCAAGGTAAGAAAAGAAACACCATTACCGGCAGTAAACCTTATCGAGTTAGAGAAAATGGAATTTGGATACCCAATGTGTAACGGTATGTGCTCCAAATTTGAAGTAAAGAAAAAAAGGTACTAGACTCGGCAGTTGACACCCTCGGTGTCAATTACTTTCGAAAGATTAATACATCATTGAGGAATAAAATTAGAACAGGACCTGTTGAACCAATCGCCAGAGTTGTATGAATCACGATCCATTGATTTTGAGCGTAGTAATTCATCACCACAGTGGAAAAATGGTATTCCCTTTTAGAGGAAGAGAGCGATTAAGTGACCAGAATTACAGAACTACAAATCATAAATAATTAATTTGGTCTTTAATTTGATGGTGTCTTATAACTATGCCAATGCCCGTAATATTCATCAAACAATTAAAAAAAAATGGTTCTCGTTATTGGGATCTACGTGTCATTATCAACCCAATCACGAGGTTGAAGAGTCATGAACATGTAAAATTGTATGTCCGGCATCTGGCATCCATGACCTAGATCACTAGCGATTTGGTTAAGGCTATGAAGAATGAATATTACATGAGTTCCAGATGCAATTTCCACATCTAGTTTAATCTGTTGATTCGATACAGAAGAATACCAAGTTTAGTGTCACCTGCAAACACCATGCCAGTAAGGACATCCCATTTGCTAGTTATGTTAAACTTTCAGCATATAAAAATATTCCAGTAGCCACGTCTGACTAAATTCAATTTCCAAAACTATTCGTAATTTATTGAGGCGTATGAATTGTTGAAATGCCTTGAATTCGGTATTTAGCACTAAGAAAAACCTAGTACGAGGGTCTTGCTGACCGATCAGCGAGCTGGGGTCCAGGGACGGCGCGCGTCTTGGTGGGGTCCGAGGGCATGCCCCGAAAGCTCTTCAACTTTCGTAATTGAGCATATGTACTTATTTAAGAGTTATTTACGATTTTGACCTTAGAATTTAAGAGTTATTTATGATTTTGACCCTAGTATTTAGAGGAGTGCAATATATAAACTCTCTAGTCCAATAGCCCCGTTTCATATTCTGAAAACATCTCTCTAATAATATCATTCTCCCTCTACGTAGCTAACAGTCACACACTGTTAGTATACCACATATATCTCTGTGTCGGTCTCTATACGTTTTTTGTATTGGCTTAATTGTTGATTTCATAACATCAAGATTGGTTTCAGGTGAAATAAGTTTCTTCTGATTTACACATTTAATGCCTTGAACTTTGAAGATAATAGGAGAAATTAACATCGTAATTCGTAAAGATGAAGGCTGCCAACTTTCATGATTATTTAAAATTAAATACCTGTGATAGTGCTATAATACTGGTGGCCAAATGATTAATCCTGCATCTATCATCTACGGTAATGTTCCTTGGAGTCTACAAGAAAAAGACTATGAGCAGAGTCAACTCTTAAAAAAAGCAGTATGATTCACAAACCATGTTCACATACCTTCAAACTCACAATGTCGAAGAGAGTTTCATTATCATGAGCAGAAACATAATTCACCTGAAAATCAATAGAGAATGTCAAATGCATGGCTGTGCCCTGTGCATACCAGAATTTAAAATCATATGGAAATATCTGCAACAATGATCAGCATTGACCATGCAGGTTTCAAAAATTATTCTAGAAAATTTTTAAATTTGCAGGATTTACTCGTAAAACCTTGTAAAACCTTGAAAGGTTAATAGGAGTATGGGACCAACTATTTGCAAAAATATTTATTCAGTATTTTATTATTGCGTGTTCAAGAAGTTTAAAGAGAAGAAGAAATAGGTCTTCCGACCTTAAACCTCTCCAGGAATTCTAAAATTTATTCTCAGTCTTAGTCGTCCATTAGTGAAAAAGAGAAATCCGTTTGGGAAATACGTCTGACGATCCATTGCCATTCAATACACTTCTCACAAAAACCTTTTCACTTTAGGACTTCCAGCAGAAAGCATCAATCCATCATGTCAACCCCTCCTATTCGATTGTTTCCTTTCCTTTACCTCGGTCGGGTGACAAATCTATTATAAGTCTTATTGGAATAAAGGATGTTTCATTACTAGAAACCATAGCATGAATTACCTACTTTACTTTTTCAGATAAGGCCACTGTGGCACAGATCAACCTAAATATTTTACTTGTCACTTGTCAGTTCTCCTCCTTTTCTAGGATCAGACAAGAAAATATATTTTTTCACAAAAAATTTTGCATGTCCTTAAAGAGTCAGCTAATGTTCAGGATGATTATGGAAATTTTGGAGACAAACAGAGATAACCTATGGATACTGTACGTAACGGTACAACCCCTATTAAAGTGTTTTACATGGTTTCGTAATTAGTTTGATTGGACATTATTGACCCTCAAGCTTAAGTTGGGGGATTCCTTATTGACTCATCTTTTGTACGCTGATTTTTCTGAGTAATTTGTTTATTTATTTTTATTTTATGGTTTTCTTGGGGGGGGGTGTTCCGGGAACTAATGACGACTTGCATGAATTCACAAAATTCTAGATACAAGTGCATCTTACAGTTTCTGTGGGGCAAGAAGCATACGCCACTGGAGATCTATCATGAGTCAGTACTTCTAACCCCTTCACCTGGAAACAGATATAATATTATTTTATTAAAAAAAGATGTGCAGTTTTTGTTGGAAAATACTAATGAACTAGATCCAATTGTACTTTATTTCAATTCTTAAGATAAGAAGAAAGTGTACTAAAATATTAAGGATGAGGGGACGTAGATAAACTCTAGACGAAAGCAAAGCGATGCTCATTACATCATGTAAATCAGAATGCATGAGGAACTAATCGGTGTACGATTGGAACCTTAAATAAATTATTTATTTAACAAAATAAACTTCATACATTCATTACGAATGCTAAATGATATTCTCCTTATTGAAAGTACTCACTGATAATCAGGGTAAGTGTGAGCTAGGGGAAAAAAATTGTTTAAATTAATAAAGGATCGAAGATATGGAAAACCAAGAACTGTTTCTTTTACCATGATTTTACCGTAAAATTTTTCCTTAAAATTATTAAAACATTGGCAAACCAAACCAACTAGATAAAGTCAGTAGAATGAATCATGCGTGCATACATCATACATGTATACACACATACATTTAAACAAATGTACGTATACACATATGTGGGAAAACAAATATCAGTTCCAACTTAAAAGGTTCCTAATGAGAAACTGCCCTTCCCTTACGGTTTACTTAAAACAAAATACCTCTTTTCCTTCAAAATTGGTTAGAACATAGTCCCTCAAATTGGCAGCCATCGCAACCTGAAATTTATTTTAAGTACTCACAATACGTTGGAACCCTAGGGAAACAATAATATACTACAGAAGCTACATTGGATCAAATTAAACCTGACAACATTGATGATATATTAATGGCTTTGTACAATGAAAATGTTGAAATAATCAATGTTCTCCAAAGGTAGTTAATTAAAAAGCAGATTTCTCTTTTCATTTTTTTTAAAATCAATTTACCAATTCTTTCTTTATATTATCCAGACAGAAACTAAGTTCCTACCAACTAAAATGCTCTCTTTCTGGAAGAAGCCAGTCTCCTTTATATATTAAAATAATAATAATTGATTTGAGAAGGAAAAATATTTTTTTTGGCAGATATTTTAAAAAAACAATAAATTTTCTTACAATGCCTATATATATTAAAATTTTAATTTTAATGCCTTTATATATTTAAAATTTTTTGAGAAGGATAGTAATTTATTTTCCCTCTCTTTCTGGCAGATTTATTCTTTTAAGGCCTATACATATATTGTTAGGTTTTTTTATTAAAAAAATAAAAAATAAAAACTTAAAGTGCAATTGATCAAATTGTGTTTAGCTTCGAACTGGACTGACAATAATCTGTATCCACAAACTGTATAATTTTTCCTACAGCTACAGATGGACTACTAACAGATCACACATAGATTGATTCTAAGAGTTTACCACTCCCACTCACGCAGAGATGACTGACCTCAATATGATCCTTTGACACAGCAAGCATAGATTCCGCAACTTCATCTGTACCATGGTTATGGTCATTAGGCTGCAAAATAAGACAAATTGATATATTTGGATACAGGGGGACAAACTGCAATAAAACAAAGTACAAGTACTATTGTACAGCCAGACGCATTTCTCAACCAAAATTATGGAATAAACATATAAACTGTTTACCAAACATATTTCTCAACCAGAATTATGGAATACAAAATGTAATGTGAATAAGGAAAGAAAAACGTGACTTAATACTTCTTCAAAAAATCTACAGAACGTGCACTGTTTATAGCATGGCTCTTAGTCAGTAAGTACAGAATTGAGCCGTGGGATGGACTTCTGTTAAAAAAATCTTCTCAAGCTTTAGGAATTCATGAACCTTCTTAAAAATAATCATTGACTATTCTTCTTCAAAGTTAGAAATGAAAAAGTGGTTTAGATCTTGGAAGATTCTTGGAGTGCGAGGATTCCCTTGACTTCTTCAAATTTCTGATTTTTATGGTACTACCCAGACTAAAAACACTTTGATTGCAGACTATTGGGATGATGGCTAGGAATCTGAAAGTTGAAGGAAGAAGATCGAATGGAAAGCTGCTGAATTGGCGAGTCTGTTCATGAAATAGATGGATATGTGCCTCTCAATATGCTGATAAGAGAGTTTGGACTCGAGATATCTTGGGAAAATCCTCCTGAAAAGTGCAAACCCATTCCCCAGCAGTTACTGGCCATAGATTGTGCTCTTAATGGAGCTTTAACTATAGACAATAGGATAAGGAAAATCTTTACAAAGATGAAAGTTCACCAATAGACCCTCACTTTGGAAAAAATGAAGATCAATGACAAAGTACAAAGGAAATTTCCTAGTATTTAGGCACAAAGATTAAGTATTATGTGAAAAAATCATGCAGAAAACCAAAACTATCTTTTCTCTACTATGCATTTACTACTATGCTCTGGAACAAAGTATTAAGTATATCTAATATAAGTCAAAATGTGTATTCATGTGTGCACACAATATATAAAGCTTAGACTTAAATTTGAACCAAAACTGTCTTACAGCTAATACCTACTCATACAACATCAAACAGAGCAATTTTCCTTGTGATATTTGATTGTGCACAGTGACACTATTGAGGTCAGATAATAGGATCTTTGGATCAAAGAATTTCTGAAATACCTCTAGCAATAGACCAGTCACAAATCCTTGCTGAAGAGGATGTCCAAATGGAGATCCACCAAGTATTGCATCCCGAACCCGGTCATTAAAGCTGAACAAACATGATAACTTTAAATCTCCAAATATTGCATTACTTTTTTGTGCAAAAAAGCACACACCAAGCTAATAGGGTAAGTCTCGTTTCCTAACTAGCAAACATTTATAAATTGAGACAAAACAGCACAAACATCAAAATGCGGTGCGTTTTTATTCATTCAATCAACCAAGAAAATTCACAAAGCCACAGGATCCAGAAGGTAGTTAAGTTTCTTCATCTTTAAGATATCTTTGAACATAAAATGGGAAAAACAAAGCTGTCTTTCAGTACAATATAATAGGATACATTACAAACTAATAATTATACAAAATTTATAGCATAAAACATGTTCATAAATTAAGTGATAATATATAGTTGAGATTCAGCCTGACCTTTAGGTGATAACTACAACTATTTTTTATTGTTTATAAATATATTACCAAACACATTTTTGAACCATTGTTAAAATGTGATCTAGCGACTAATTTGCCACCAAACACATCCAAAAACATTGTGTTGAATCCCTTTTTTTTAAATCACTAACTAAAGGCACTCTAAGTTTGTTCAAAGACAAAAGTATATACCTCCCAATTCCAGTTCCAAAAAGATTGAACTGTGATGCATTTACTCCACGTCCATTTTTAGCGACTTCGCCAAAGTCCCATCCCTCACCATATCTGAATTGCAATATTATAGAAGAGAAAGAATCTTCAAACATAACATCAGATATAAATTTTCAGTAGACTAAAATGGGCAAAGTTCATTGACTTATCTGCCGTATTGAAGGAATTATGCTAAAATAAAGGGCAATAGTTAGGAAATTTGTCAAATCTTACATATAGATACTTGAACCATCAACTCCATTCTTTTCCTTTGTTAAGCCTTGAAGTGCATCTTTAGCTTTCAACTTCAGGTAAACCATAAATTTCATGCAGACCATAAGTTTACCATTAATTTCAAAGCTCGTGTCCAGTTGGCTAAATAGTCATTGCAACATTACAAGTTTAGATGTACCAGATAAGACTTTTCAAGCAAAAAAAAAAAAAAAAAATGTACTAGATAATGAAGATTGAGAATTGCACTTGTATTACGAAGTTGGTTCTATTGCATGAATTTAAATTGATAAAGAAAGTCACATACCATAGTACTTTTCATCAGATGGCCCATGAGATCAAACCGAAATCCATCAACCTGATAAACATCAAGCAATTATGTTCAAAAGAAATAAATAGTCAGGTTCAGTCTACATGCAACTGAATAAAGGAGCTAAGCGTTCCATCTTTTTGTATATAAATTACCTTATAATCGACTACCCAGTGTAAGATATCATCCACAATCATGCGTTCAACCATAAAATGCTCACTGGCAGTGTTATTTACACAGGTACTGTTCTCAATGAAACCATCGGTGTTCCTTCTCAAATAGTAACCTGGTACAATCTACAAGCGAGGAATACCAAATTATCATAAGGGGAAATTAAACAGTAGAAGAAGATGAAAACAGAAGCCCATGAGAAAATGTAAACACGACATTGACAAGATAAGCATGAACAATGAAATGTTTAGTGGTGGGATGAGCAATCTAGAAAGAGAGTACATTAAAAGCAATCATAGGTTGAGACCTTATCGAGAATAGAATTTGGATCAAAAGGTCCATGTCCATGTAGATGATTATAGACAACATCCAACACGACACGAAGGCCAATTTGGTTAAGTGCCTGTAACATATATTGAATACTTTAATATGGCAGACTGCACAGCTCGTGATTGATAGCTGAATGGTGATCTGAAACTTCTCAGAAACACAAACAAATTTGTCAACCTGAACCATCTTGCGGAACTCAACTAAACGACAAGGACCGTTAGGATCACTGGCATAGCTTCCTTTAGGTACTCCCCACAGAATAGGATTATACCTAAAAAGGAACGACACACAGACAAATAAGACTTTTCAAAATTCAAAGAACTTAACAACTTCAAAGAAGACTCCAGAATCAGGAGCTTACCCCCAGTTATATCCATCACTGTTTTGGATATCTGCAATTAATGATTGCTGTTCAGCTGAATCTGGAGGAAGATTTTCCAGAAGCTCAGTATCTGCAACATTGTTTTATGTAACAGTGAGTGTCAAACACATCAAATGCTACAAGGACTCCCATAATCAACTCAATGTAGATAAGAAATACCATTTATTTGCGAGAACATATTGATAGGACCCATCACCCAAGTACACGTTATTGACACTAGAAGAAAAACAAAACCTAGAAGTGATCCACATTTGGTGGAAGCGGGCTATTGCTAGTTATCCATGGGCAGTCAGTACGGTGATTTGCTTCATGGATTGATTTGGCAGTCTGGTACGCTCAATTTTTACTATGAGTCGTAATAAATAATAATTTAGGGTTTTGGTACTAGAGAGTTCTTAGGAAGTACGGGATCCTCTCTTATTGTCATGGTTCATGATGCACCATTATCTATGGATATAGAGGCAAGATCAATATGCCAATTTCTTAAATCACCATTGTTCACTGGTATTTCCTCTTAAATCACTGTTGTGAAATCTACAAAAGGCTGCTAATGTGTTCTTGAGAACTTTCTTGTATTTCTTGTGAGGTTTATTGGACATTTGTATTAGTTTCTTGGGTGTTCAAAACTTTTTAGGCTAGGTCAAATGTTGTTTTACCATGGTTAAAGTTTAGATCTTGGGATTTAACCATTTGGCTCTTTGTATAGGCTACTGTCCAGCCTACAAATATGTGTATTCACAAGCTGTGTTGGCTACTATCAAATCGGAAAGAGAATTTCTTTGAGTTTCTATATTAGATAATGCACTCCAACGACTGATCTCGAGAACTTTCAACAACTTTCTATCTGTCTTCAGAGAAGTCTTCTATATTTCTCAATTCAGACAAATCCATAAATTTTAGTTGTAAGAAACTAACAATTTTTCAGTGAAGAGATTCCATATTCTAAACATTGAATTATGAAGCGGTCAGGTTTATGAAACTCATGCATCAGTTCCCTAATATTCTGATGATACTTGCACAATTGGAAATGAAAAGTTGGGACAAAACTTTTTGATCGATAACAAAAGAAGTGCAAGTAAAAGGCAGATTTTGCGTACCAAAGCTATGTCTACTAGTATCTAAGTTCAAATGAGCAAACAATAAACCAAGATAGACGAAACACTCTTTTTCATTTTTGGATAAAAAATTGAAACATCACAAAAGGAAACCAAAGAGATACAATTACCGACAAACTTCCACTTCGTTTTATCGTCATCAACTCCACCAAATTGGAAGGTTGGCAGTAGATGAACATGGCTAAGACCAGCATTCGATAGCTTCTTTAAATGATTGATACCAGCTGAATCCTTCAAGTGGCATATGCTTATTGTTAAACATTATTTCATTCGATTCTACAAGATCAGCTTCTTATTCTGATATCCAATGCATGTGTGGTGTACAAGAATGACAAGAGAGAGGAGTCCTACAACTTTCAGCTTACTAGTCCAATGTCCAATTCATGTACGATGTATAAGGTAAGTGATAAGACATGCATGGCATATAAGGGAAGCAGGGAGCAAAACCTTTTTTGTTGAAGAAATTAAGGAAACTTTGATTAAGTTAAATAACTGCAGCTTAGCATATAACTGATTCACACAATGGGATGAAAAGGACTTACCTGCAAAGTGAAAGCCATATAACCACCGCGCAGATCAGGATGCACACTTTGATCACTTATACTGCACTACAAATACAGAATATTAAGAGGATTTAATTGGAAAGAGTATTGCACAATGCTGAAAGAGATGATTCAACCAGGAAAGGCAATACACACGCCACCAGGATTGCACAGTAAAATCCTAGATTGTCCACTTCTTTTGCTTGAATTAACTTTTTCTTTATTAATTGGAAGAAAATTGTTTGAATCTCACAGCTAAGGAAAGAATTTTATCAGCGTTTTCTATCTTTGACCACTTTCATCCCTTTTCTGCCCCTTCTAAGATGGAGTATAGATCAGGAGAAGGTAAAAATTGTCAGTTTTTAGTTTCATTATGTAGCAGAGATAATGAAAAATAGATCAAGCATATCTTATCCCACAAAAGTAATATAGTAGTAATACAGCATGAATGGTAAAGGTCAGTTTTCTCTTAGTCTTGCATCCTAGAAATTTTATCAACACTTCGTGAAATATTTCAACTGAAAAATTGGAATGCCATCGTGAAAAAGCTCTGAATACAGTAAGAATCAAGTACTTACCTAAAATCCCTTACATGCAACTCATAAATACTAATGTCAGAAAATGAATCCACTGGGGGTTTCTCATCAGCCAATTTATCCCAACCCTTAGGTATCAAGTCATCAGAGCAAAGATCAACAAATAACGTCCGCCTTCCATCAGATGAGACCCTGCTCTAGCATTAGAAAGAGTGGATCATATGTAAGCTTGCACTTTCTAGAACGTGTCCATATACAAGTCTAAAACACTGCTGCATAGTTTTTGGGTCAGAGATTTTGTACCCTCTGGAATAAGGATCAGTAGTAAAACATTTTTCAACTTCCAAGGTGCTAGGATGGTAGACTGTTACTTCATATTCATAATAACATCCTTCCCAACTTTTTGGTCCTTTAGTTCTCCAAACGCCATCAACCTCCTCAAGCGGAATAACTTCAAATGGCATCCCATCCACTGGGTCCCTGAAAATTTGAGCTCGTACAGCCTGATTGATGCAGTGGAAAGATAGTAGAATAAAAATGTTAGTATTCAAAAGATGCACATCAGATCGTGATAATAGGCTTACATTAGAATGGCATTGGCTAGATAGCAGGAAATTGTCATACCTGGGCAGTTGGAGCCCAAAGGTAAAGTGATACAGCCTCTTTTGAGTAAACTGCACCTAGAGGACCTTCATATGAGAACAAGTCATCCAGAACACCAGGTAGCTGCAGGCAAGTAATATTCTTGCATTCACCATAAGCTGAAAACCATAGAAAAAGGCATGATACATCAGTGGGCGCAAAAAATATTGGTCTATGAATAAGAAACTGAACTATAATATAAAATCCATAATTTGAAAGACCATGGTCTTCAATATTATTGTGGAGAGAAAAACATGCAACAGTTTTACTGAATAATAGCATTTGTCAGAATGCATCAATTTTACAAGAGCATCAAACATTTCCTTTTTATAGAACACGAACATCATTTCATTGATATGGTGAAATGTATAAACTAGAGCATAAAACAGTTGATAAAGAATATAAAGATGACTGGTCTACAATCAGAATCATTCCATGATATTTTTCATTTTTCCCCCTCTATCCTCTTCTTTTAACTCTAGATCAAGGAGATAGAAGAGAGTGGGTGGGAGCTAAGGTCAAAACTTTAATTTATATGTTATCTAGTTACGGTAGAATGGTATAAGATATCGGATATTGAAACACGTCAAATAATATCATTACAGTTGAAAGTAGCTACTGCCAGTTGACATTTGAGGAGTGCTTCAACGTCTGACGCAGGAGGGACTGTGAAAGGGCAGTAGTTTTGAATATGAGGGAACTTTTTTATTACCTAACAATATAAGACAATAGATATCTATCAGTTTTTCATAAAAAGTTAAGAAGCACGCATATCCATAACATGCAACAACAAAATGGAGATTATACACAAGCAAATCACAAAGTCTAGGTTCTACAATTTGTTTAAAATTGTTACTGGTTCCTGAGTACATTTTCTGGAAGCCGACCACGGTCTTTTTCCAGCTTAATTTTCACATCGTAGTCTGTTGACAAGAAAAATAAATCAGCATACTCTCTTTTCGATCTCAACAAAGTGACGACGGAGCACCAATTACAATCATACCTTCGACTACACCATCTTTAACACGCAGTGTAGCCATTTTACTGGCAAAGAGATAGCAAGAACCGCTCTCAACTTCCACATTCCAAGCTATAACATATCTGCTCACCCAAAAAGCTCTCGAGTACAACAAGCTATCCTCCAACTGCTCACATTTTTACGACAAAAAGAAATTATGTAGTAATTCAAGTAGTTCAATCAATCTGTAAATCACTTGAGCTGATGCGTATCTAAATTTCCTTTTTCCTTTCGTTTCTATTGGAACTGAAGTCGGTACTACTCCTACATTACGAATTTGTCTCCGCAACCAAACTATGACAGGTGAGGAGAGGAAATGTAACCTGAGAAGTTGAAGTAGATTCCTCGAGCGACATTGACGAAGAAGGTGAGCAGTAAAGAGGTCCACTAGGAAAGTTATGGTGGGAAGCATGAGACAGAGAAGTTCCAGCTGCCGAGAAGAATCCGGTAGCAGGAGGAGATGAAGAAAACGCGGCGAAAGGAGGATGAGGTTGGAAACAAAGGGAAGTGGCGGAAGCTGATGAAGGACAAAAATGGAGGGAAGAGGAAAACAGAAGAGCCATTTTTTTTTTTCAACAAATTCCGATGATCGACTTTGGTAAGGGAGAAAGAGAACGGTTTGTTTGATATTTTACGTATGACGTCATAACTTCTTTTTATTTAATTATTAAACAAACTCGTAATATATATAATATTAGTTGAAATGTTATTTTGATTTTTTTTTTCATTTCTAAATTGAGCATATGTAATATAATTGTTTTTTGACATAATAATAATAATAATAATAATAATAATAATAATAATAACTAATGTCTCGTAAAAATATTATAAGCACTCGCATCTCTCAATTATTAATAATTAAATTATGTTAATTAAAAATATATAAAAAAAAGTGTGAAAGCCCATTATTGGCCCAACGATAGTCATGAAGTGGGGGCATGGAATTGGAAATAATCCAACCATTATTCATTCGCTATATTAGTAGTTCAAATATCACAACACCATTTGATCCTTAAGTGGGTCTCTCTAAGATGCATGTATATGTATATATATATATACACACAACGGGAAAAAAGTAATTTTTTAAAATGTTATTTATCATAGATAGACTGTGATATTTTACTATAAATATTTTCAGAAATTTTATGATTTAAAACAATTTTTCATCAAAATTAAAATATAGGAATCAAAATGAACCAAAGTTGAAAGTATAGAAACCAAAATGAAACAAAATCAAAAGTGTAAATCATAATAGAATTTTAACACACGTACATATATCATTTATTTATTTTGACACAATTTCTTAATGTGTTTTCTTAATTCAGATATTTATTTTGAATATGATTTTTGGTAATCAATTTTCAACCAATGCACTCCATTATTTGGGTCTAGCAAGTAGACAATTAAGATGCTGTTAATGCTAAACAAAATAAATAAAAATTTAAAAAAAAAACATTAAAAGAGTAGATTAGAAGCAAGCATGAAGGGCAAATCATAGGTCATTGGGTTGGTGAAGAAAGGAATGGTTGAAAGGACCCCAAAGTGACTAATAACATTTTGACTTCCAACTCAATAATGATTTAATTAGTATGTTTCTATAATTACTTTATGTTATTAGTAGTTTAAACAAAGCTAGTTCAAAATTTAAATCTCAAAATAATATAATATCTGATATTTTAATCGACAACATAATAAACTGCCACACCAATTAAAGATCGATATCTTAAGCCACAAGATTAACAAACCACTCAAGATACAAAATCGTAATCGCAACAATGCACATGAACAAAAAAAAAAAAAAAGATTCCACTCATCTCAAAAGTCAAACATTCGTCTCATCAATAAAAAAAGTGAGATTTCATACATTGAGCTCTAGAACAACATCATTTACCGTAATAAGAACCACTAGACAGTCTAACTTAACTAAGATACGATGGGTATTAAAAATAACATAAATACAACTAAACGTTATACAAATAGCCATTGTACAATTAGCATTTTAAATACGTACGTATCATATTGTATCAATATGTACCAATACACCTACCAATTAATTTAATTAATTACCATTTTTATATGTAACAACTAAGGTTGGGAAAGTAATTGATTTGACCAATAAGCATTGCTTTGCTTATCAAAAACCCATGGTCTTATTTATGTCTCCTAACCCACGAAAAGTACAAATACTTTGACAACCAATGTTGGATTTTCTTTAATTAATTTCATACGTCAACTCACTATTTTGTACTTTTTATTAACAATTTAATCAATTTATAGCATTCACTCTATCTAATTTAAAGCTTCTAATACTTTAATTTTAAATGATTGGTTTCATAATAATTTACTTCTTTAATTGTTTTTTAATTTAAAATATTAGGCCAACATTTAAAACGATAACAATAAATTATTTAATATTAACAAAAGCTTAACTCAACTTAGCTCAACTCATATAAGTATATACTGAAAACTTAGAGGTTATTTCTTTCAAATCGTTTGCCTTCATTTGTATTAAAAAATAATAAATTATTCAATAACCATCTAAATCTATTTTTAAAAATTGAAATTAAAAGAATACATTTAAAAATTTTAAAGATAAAATACACCACATTGTTGCTTAGAACTCAAGGATATAAAAGGTTAGTTTTCTTTAATTTATATATATATATATTCCTTTTTTCATTAGTCAAAGAATCCACTTTGCGAATACCAAATTTTCATAAAACTCTTCCTTTAGTTTTACTTTGTGCGTAATTTGACGAATATCGGACGTGGGCTGCGGCTGCGCCGCCCATCCAAATCAGCCGGCGGCCCCGGCCTCCACCACTCACGTACCCAAAGTTCTTTTTTTTTTTTTTTTTTTGAAAAGTAGCCGTGATTAATATGATTCATCAAGATTGAATAAAAATAACTATATCTTGAGTTTTAACTTTTTGAGATGTGTTTTGTTATATTTAGAAATATTATAACTTCAAGTTTTAAATAGATATCTATTATCCGACGGAACATTCAAGCATCTTTTAATTTGTATGAGAAAAATAACGTTAAGAATGTAAACAAAAAGCAATTAAAAAACGAAGATCAAACATCTCTCTCGTATCAAAATTAAGAACGATCTCAATTAAACAAAAAGTAAGATATATAACATTTTATAGGATATTTATTGTTTGGGTACAAAAATTATTCGATGGGTTATTACTATGTAGCTACAATTGTTTACTGTTTGGTGTAGAGAGAGAGAGAGGTATCTCGAAATTATATCCAGTAACTAACTTACTAGACCTCAAAACTATCTCAATGAGTGTTCTATATTTGATGGGGTTTTTGTCTATTTATTTAAATAGATTAAGGAACTTTACTACTATATAGGGGTTATTTTTTTATTTTTTTATTTTTTTATTATTAAAGATCCATATAACATAGGGATTTAATGTTAAATGGTTGACATAATTGAAATGAAAAAAAGAGTCTTTTTGCAAATAATTGGTTAGTGCCACTCAAGTTATGAATTGGTCATCCAATGTCATTATACAAGTATTAATTTCTTTGTGGGATGATTTTAATTTTGGTTGATTGGTTAGGTGGGTGAGATGCTTTATGGTGTTTAATTATTATCATATACTTTGGAATAAAATTCAAACTAAAGGATAAATAACTAATTAAAGCTTCTCTCATATGATCATTTATTGTTTAGCCCTACCATAAAATTAGGATAATCTATATATTAATCTTCTTTAGAGGTTTGTTGTCTTCAATAATAATGTTAGGTAATTGATTTAATTAAGAAGGATATAATAATCAACAATGCATGGCAATGAATGTAATTTTGATTTAAAAAATCTCAACGAATTTGGTGTTAATTAAATAATATATTATATTATACCAAATAATAATGATAACCTAAAATCAACTTATACGCACACAAATACTTATATATATATATATATATATATATATATAGCATAAATGTGGGACACATCCATCTTCAAAAGTTAAATTTTTATATTTTTACTTTTTGGACCCGATTTAAGTAGAAAGTCTCAATTTGCAAATTTAAACATGGAATAATTGGTAAAGTTATTAGAATTAAAAGGTAAAAAAGAAAAAAAGAGGTTATTTTTCCACAAAAGAAAATAAGTTAAATTATATAAATATCCATAAACTTTTGGAGTAAATTTTCAATTATTCCCTAAGATTACTTTTATTATTATTATTATTATTATTATTATTTTCTTATTTTTAAGTACTACAACGTGGGAATGGAAGGATCAAACTGAATGTAATAAGTATATGGTAACATGAAGGATGAATAATTCTAATATACTTTATTATTTGCAGGATTTATTCATGTAAATGGAAATAAAAATGAAGAAGGATGTGTATTTCATTAATTTAATAAAAATATAAAAATATAAAAATAAAACAAGATAAAGAAGAACCCTGTAAGGAGAAAGAGAAAGTGGCAATGGGGGGATAAACCCTAATGTCAAAGTACTTTATGAAAGAGAATTTTTACATAAACACTTTTGCAGAGATGTAAAAAAGAAAAGGTAGGATTTGTAGGATGAAGAGAAGGGGTTGGGCATTTGCAGTATAAGAATATGCATTCTTTAAGCCAACCTCCAAAGAATCTAAATCCAACAGACAAAGCAATTAACTTTTCTTGTTTTTCTTCATTTTATAGCACAAAACAAAAGCTATCTTACAGGTTCCCTCTTAACTTTTTGGATAAGTTTACCTCTTTTTGCCCTTTCCCTTTAAACCCTTCATCTTAATTTCTTTTTTTTTTTTTTTTTTTTTTTTTTAATATCTTCCTCATTACTTAGAATAATTAACTAACAAGTTAAGAATGCAAAATACAACTAATGCATATCTCACTTCTTCTCTGCCATTCAATTCTCTGAACATGAACCAAAAACCCTAAAACCCCACCAAGAAAGTAACCCTTTTTTAATTTTTTTTTTTTAAAAAAACCCCTTTTTTGTTTTTTGTTTTTTGTTTTTTTTTAATAATAGTTATTTTAATTGTTAGTTTATTATATAAAACTCACACCCACCATTTCTCTCTGTTTCTACAAAATTAGGGTCTCTTAGCAGCCATGTTTTTGTCGATATTTCAGAAACTAGATTTGTTTGAAAACAGTCTCTTTTTCTTGGATTAATACCACAGAAGAGCATTGTCAGAAACATCCTCATATTCCTCATTTTACCTTTGAGGATGTTTCCTGTTCTTACCATTCTCTTGACATGGATGTTTGCTTCAATCTTTTGTGTCTCTTCTTCTTCTTCTTCTTCTTTCAACCTTACATTACCCCATCAACATCCTGACCCTGACTCTGTTGCAGATGAACTTCAAAGGTGAATTCACATTCTTAAATTTCTTGTTATTATTGTTCTTCATCTGGGTTTATTTGGAATTGTTTGTTTTTCAAGGAAATTGAAAAATCCATCTCAAAATTTCTCAGTTTTCCCTTTCTTTTCTTGAATTTTCTCATCATTCAAACAGAAAACAGAGCATTACTTTTTTTGAAGGATAGGATAGTCAATGTGTTTTTGTTACTCCCTTGTTTTTTTTAATCTGGGTTTCTATGAAATTCTTTTCTTTGAAAAAATATAAACACCCCTTTGAAAATTTCTCTCATTTTCCTTTCTTTTCTCAACATTTTCCCACCACCCATACAAAAACAGAGCATTCTTCTGTTTCTCTATAACCTCAAATCCTCTGTTTTCTCTACAGGACGGTGAATGCATCCGTATGGAGAAGACAAATGCTGTCCATCGAATCGAACGATCAAACTTTCTCTTGTCTCACCGGAAACCCCATCGACGATTGTTGGCGGTGCGACCCGAATTGGGCGGCAAACCGCCAGCGACTGGCCGACTGCGGTATCGGGTTCGGTCGCGATGCCATGGGCGGCAAAGGTGGAAAGATCTACATCGTCACCGACTCGTCCGATTTGGATCCGGCGAACCCTACTCCGGGGACTCTCCGGCACGCTGTGATCCAATTCGAACCACTGTGGATCATATTCTCGGCCGACATGACTATAAGGCTGAAATACGAACTTATCATCAACAGTTTTAAAACGATCGACGGGCGTGGCGCCAACGTCCACATCACCGGCGGCGGATGTATCACCATTCAATACGTGTCGAATGTCATCATCCACAACGTCCACGTGCACCACTGTAAACCCTCCGGCAATGCCAATATAAGGTCCGTAAATTTAAACTTAACATCAACAGTTGAGGTTGATAGGTTTAAGAAACTTAGAAATTAAAACGTGGGGTAATAAAGAAAGAAAATTACACGTGTTTTTATTTTGTCATTAGATTTTGATATGAATCATTTGAGTGGTCTTGTTTTTGATTGGTTAAGTTTCAAAATATTTTAATTTTAATGAATATTTATTTATAATAAATTTGAATGGTGGTCGTGTTAATATATAGTTAAACTTAATTGATTATATTTTTTAAGGGTTTAAACGAGGGATTATTTACCTTTCAGAGTTTGGTTTATGAATTTAGAAAATTTAGGATTAACGAAGAAAAACCCTAACTATGGGATAGTAGTTGCCAAAAAGAAAAGAAAAGAAAATAGATCAAATCAATAAATAGGTTTATTCAACGACTAAAGTTAGACAAACCCATAAAGCAAACATGGGTTTGTCCTACGAATATGGATCAATTAACACCTTCTAATTATTTTTAAGATTTAAATACATACTTATTAATATTTCAATATGTGAAAGCTTAAACTTATAAGATACGGTATATTCACTAGATCGACTCCAACTCATGTGGGTCATCGAGGATTATCGGACGGAGATGGGATCTCAATATTTAGCTCAAGAAAGATATGGATCGACCATTGTTCATTGTCGTATTGCACTGATGGACTAATAGATGCAATAATGGGTTCGACAGGAATAACAATATCAAACAGCTACTTCTCGCACCATGATGAGGTGATGTTGTTGGGACACGATGATCGATACGTACAAGACTCGGGGATGCAAGTCACCATTGCCTTCAACCATTTTGGCGAGGCATTGGTCCAACGCATGCCCCGTTGTAGACATGGCTACATCCATGTCGTTAACAATGACTTCACTGCTTGGCAAATGTATGCCATTGGAGGTAGCGCCCAACCCACTATTAACAGTCAGGGTAATCGTTACACTGCTCCCGTGGACCCTAATGCCAAAGAGGTATTTTTCTCTCTCTCCCACTTAGATATTTTCTTTAATAACTATCTAAATTTTGAATTTATTAACTAGTTTTTTAAAAAAAAAAACACACACTATTTATTAAGTTATTGTATTTTAGGAGTTGATTATAAAAGTAGTTCTTACAATAATGCAACCAATACATTTACCTAGCACATTAAAGTTAACAACATAAATTTATTAGACAAAAGATTTAAAATATATAGTTTTTTCCCTATGAGAACAAAGTGTAGTGTAGTCATAATCATTAAAGTCTAACACCATTGATAATGCTACAAAAATTTATTGGCTAGACTATACTAAATTATTTTTTTTTAAAAAATGCAAGTTGAGTAATTACTAAAATAAAGGAATAGCATAAAATTTCAATAAATAAAATAAAAAGTTGATTTTTAAAAAATGGAATTGGTGGTGGAGCGGCGGCGCTTATGAGCCGAACTTTTGAGTTCAAAGTGTGAACTAAAGTGAGAGAAAGGAAGGATTAGATTCCTTATCCCGCTTGCTTGGGCGGCGCATGATGTTGACGCGCTGCCAATAAATTACCATTTCTTAACGGCCCCATCTCTATTTTGTCCTTTCTTATTTATCTTTTTGGCCGGACTTGGACGGACCGGAATTTGAGGAAGAAAAAAAATCGCTTGAATTTTGTTTTTATATTCTTCTGACGGTGACGGAGAAATTTTGATTTGAAATTTCGTTGACACTACAGGTGACGAGACGTTTAGACGCGGCGGAGACAGATTGGGCGGGGTGGAATTGGCGGACGGACGGCGATATTTTGGTGAACGGCGCGTTTTTTGTACCGTCTGGTGCCGGACTTAGCACCCAGTACGGTAAGGCCTCCAGCGTGGAGCCTAAGTCGGTGGCTCTCATCAATCAACTCACTATGAACGCCGGCGTCTTGGGAGCCCCCAGGTAATTTTCCATTATTTTAATTATACTCTTTTTGACATTTTCATTTTTTTTTGTTTATTGTTAGTTAAATTAAAGGGTAATTGCATTAATTAAATTACATTTTAGGGTTAAAACTGTCAAGATGGTGTGAATTTTTTTGAGATTTTCAGTATAAATATGATCAATAAGGTTAAATGTATGATGACGACATATTCCCTTTTCATTGCATGCATGTGAATGATAATGACGTTTTTTTCTTTTACCAAAAAGTCAATAATGGAAAATTTAAAAAGAAAAAATAGCATATTTTTTGTTTATTGCATCGTTAATTTTGATTATGCACTAAGGAATAATCTAACATGATAATATTATTCCATATAATTAAAAATAAAGCATAGGAATAATTAAAATTTTCTAAATTAAGGGGCCTACACCATATCAATTTCAACATAACAATAAATTCTCAAATGAACTCCATATATACCATCATCATTCCCACCAGCTCCCCACTTTGATTCAACCTCAATTTCCAAAATGTTATTAAAATCAAGTTAAAATATCAAACAGGAAAGATTTCATTATTATTTTAGTCTACGGAAATTTGGTTATGAGTCAAATACGAATAATAATTTTTATGAGATAAAAGACATTGTATAAATACGGATAGATATTAACATTTAACTAATTAGGTAGTTTAATTCTAAAAATTATTAAAAATATGTAAAATTAAGATCGAACATTTTGAAAGTATATAAACTCGAGTGAAACTCATTAATTAAGCAATATTTTCTATTTTTCTTAAAAAAAAGAAAAAAGAAAAACCTAGAGAAGATATGATATTTTAAAATTCTAACTCAGCCCCACTTGAAAATATCATTAAAAAAAGCAAGTGGGACACATAATACAACCAATATTTGTAGGCTTTAACACATGATATATTAAATTTAAAGTGTGAAAGTGCTTCCCTTTTTGCTTCTAGGGGTTAGGGTTTTGTCAAGCTTTTTCCATTTCAACGTGGAAAAAGCTTATTTTTAAGTGCTTCTATAATATGTTTGGGATTTGTGATAAAAGTTGGCCTAAAATTCTGTGTAAGGAATGGGGAATTGATTCAATTGGAACCCAAATTGAGAAACACATGCATGTGTTTGAGCATAGAAAAGAAGAAAGGCTAATCAAGCTTTGAGAAATAATGCCCCTCCTTTTCTTTATCTTCTTTGCCAATTCTCTCTATGTGTGTGTAATATCTCTTCATTATATTCTCTTCCTTTTGCTTTCCAACCATGGCCCCCCTCCCCTCCCCTCCCCTCCCCTTTATGATGTAGGACAACTCAATTTAAGACCATGGAAGATGGCCTACATTATTATAATAAAGTTAAATAGTACTCACCACTTTTCTCATATATATAAAATATATAGATTGTGTGTGGTATTCATCGAGGATCATACATTAGAAAGATGAAAATACGTACTTTACAGTCCTCGTAAAAACATATGTGCTACTCCACTCGTTGTTTAAATGATTTTTAAATAGAGTTAATGATCAAATCCAAATCAGTATTTGATTAAACTCATGAATTGTTATGGGAATCTCACGGTCTTATTATTTTATCTTCAGGTACAATGGTGGTCAAGGAATTGTATATCCAGGATTTAGCGGTGGAAATGGTGGGAATGGTGAAGAGGGATATGGGGGTAATACTGTCATTAACAATAGTCCAATTTATGAAAATGGTGGCGGTAATGGTAATGATGACTACTTCGGAATGATATTTAAAGCTAACGGTAATAGGATATTGCCAATATTGCCCTCCATAAACTTATGTATAATTGTATTTCTTTTGTATATAGTCACAAATTATATTGGTCTATTCACATTATAGAATATGTAAAAGAGTTTTAAATAGCTCATATAATTAATTAAATTAAGTTTAGTTGATTAATTATTATGCATAATTTAAAAGGGGGTTTGAAATTATTATTTCAAATTCTTTTGGGCTATTGTTTTTTTTTTTCTCTTTTTGTTTGTCAGTATATCATCGTCAACGTAAAATGAGATTCATTTGAGGTAATACAAATCCATTTTTCTTCCATTCTACGTGTATTTTTCATAATATTTTCTCCTTTACTGTAATATTTATTCTTTGTTTAGTCTTGAATCAATGGTTGATACAATGTAATACGATAGTTTAAAATTACTCAAGAACGAGAATTAAGAACTCATAAATCTCTACTAAAATGTTTCGGTAGAGGTGTAGGATGTACGGTTTGTTGTCGCTAAGAAAAAATTCGCCTGAAAAAGAGAATACAAGTATACAGGTTGAGGTCAAGCCACAAAAAAACCTCAAAGAAAAAAAAAATGTATAAATTTAAAATGAAAAAACCTAAAAAAAATTGTTTTAAAGAAAAAACCTTTGTTCTTCCTATTATTTGATCTATTTTTTAGCAGTATATTTTTTGTTTTTTCGAAAGTAATAAAGAATTAATAATTTTAATTAAAGCTTTTCTTTTTTCAGAAAAAAAAATGGGTGAAGCAAAATGAAGGAATATTGAATCTATCTATTTATTTATTTATTATAATTTGTCAACTTTTACTTAAAAAAGAAATGGTCAATGAGAATATATACGAAAAACACATTAAATAAAATGTAGAAATTTATTAAAATAATATATCAACACACGCCGTCTGTGGGAATCGAACCCACGACCACATGGTTAAAAGCCATGCGCTCTACCAGCTGAGCTAAGACGGCTTTATGTTAGTAACATTGACATTAAATTATAAATTAAATAAATATTCAATAATTCAGAAATGAATATTGGGCCTTTCTTGGGCTTTTCTGTTGATGAAATTTTGGGCTTTTGCTTTATGGACTTTTTGCAAGATTTAGTGTCTTAAGTTTGTAGATACTTCGAAGGTTTAAATAATAATACTAGCACGTGGCTTAAAACGTTATGACCTAATTTTTATGATTAATTTTATTTCCAAATAAAGATCTAATCGAAAATGCCTATTTTCCCTATGTCATTCTCTCTAAACTTCTTCAAATTATGATTTAAATGTTTAATTTTAATTAAAACATCTTTGTAGGTAGTTAAATTGCAAGTAATCAAAACTCTTGTGTGTGGATAACATGATTAATTAATTTGTAGGATGGTGTTTAATAAGAACTAGCTAGAGGTGATAGTCGGTTTGATTTGTCAGTTTTGGGGAACAACCAAAAACCAAACCAATCGGTCTTATACATAAAAAATCCAAACCAATGTACCATAAAGAACAAAACCAATGGATTGGTTTTGTTTGTATCGGTTTGGTCTTGAATTTTGACATTTTATTTTTTTCTTCCAAATTTTTTTTTTTACTCCATGCTTTTGTTTTGAATAGATCCTTTTTGCCAACTTTAAATTAACACTGTATTTTTTTAAAATAAACTACAAGTTGATATTTTAATTTTTAATTTTTGGTACTTTTCTAAATAAAAAACCTACATGTTCGGTTGGTTTTCTCCAAATACAAGCCTAGAAGTCCAATTTGATACTTAGAAAACCAAACCGACCAAACCATTAGATTGATTTAGATTAGTTTGGTTTTTCGATTTTTGTATCACCCTAGCAATCTTGGTACTCCATTTTCATTTCCTTTTTGGAAAAAGAAAATTACCATATTTTTTAAGTAAAAAACTAAAATAATAAAAAATACATACACCAATATAAGTGGTCCTTTAATTTAAAATTGTGTGTATTTAATTAAAAATAGAAACCCTATCTTGACTCAACTTTTTGTTAGCCAATATTTCTACTTTCCCTATTATGCAAGCCACTATATCTATTTATCATATAAAAGAAGTTGATAAGTTGATACTTCCATTCTCACTCCACCATTATTGTAGTAAATATATATATATATTCAATAAAGTTAATAAATATCTTAGGTTAAATTCGAAGTATAGTTTGAATTTTTAGGTCTGTGTCTATTTAATCAATAAAATTTAAATTTAAAAAGTATGTCTCACATATAATTAAATCTTTAATTTTGTGTACTCTAAATAAATATTAGATTTTTTCATTTTGTGTCTAATATTCTTTTAATATATTTGACCGATCAAGTAGAAGTTTGGAATTTTCATTAAATGACATATAAATATTTTCTTTAACTAATAGATCAATTACTTTTTAAAAATTTCAAACATATGTTTGTTTGTTGATTAGACACGACATTCATAATTCAAAAAGTTATTAATTAAACATTTTTAAATAAGTAATATGTATATAAACTTAAAACATCATGAATCTAATTTAAAATTTATTTTCGTCTAAAAAATGTATATATTATTGTATTTATTTAATTATATTATTTAGAAACTTATATGAAACTTAGATTGTGAATAGTCCAACTCAACTTTTTTGAAGTACTAAAATAAAAACTTTAAAATTTGATTGGTTAGTTGACTTGGAGTGAGTCAACACCTACAAACGTGGACAGCAGAGTTTGAAGAGACAGTGGGGAAACCCTAAATTCCAATTATAAAATTATTATTAAAATTAAAAAATTTGAATTTTCAAACACAATTTAATTTTCTTCCTCTATATCTGATGAGGAAGATTCAAAAAAAATCCTCAAAGTATATCCATTAACCAATCGCCATTGGACTTACAGCCTCATATTTTTCTGATAATTACTTATTAAAAAAAAAATATGGTTCCTTAAAGTCAAACATCTTGATTTTGATGGATTCCCTTTTCCACAATTCATTCAAATGCTTATTTTGAGTGATGGAGATGTTTATTAAATTATCAATTTAGTCGGATTTTGAGGAGATTCAAACTCTTAGTAAGATAGATTGATCATTAATTATTCTTTTTGTCAATTTGATTTTGAAATTAAATTGATCTAAACTATCGAATATGATATTAGAGTTCATAAAGCTCAAATAAGCATTTGGTCAAATTGAAAATCAGTAAAAAATGGTGAGTCCAAAAGAGACATCGTCTTGAGGGGTATACTAAGAATCACACACCTACAAAAATCATGGGACTCAAACTCACAAGATTGGTGAGGTAGTACATGTTTAACGTATTTCGGCTACCTCGTCCACCATTTCTCTCAACTTATATGCTTTCTTGTAATTTTCTAATTATTTTTAGGGATTTATCTCTAGCCATTTCCTCTTTTGCTTCCCTTGTGTACTTGTTGCTTTTATCGATGAGTATGATGAATACATGATGAGGGTCCTAATTAATGATGTGCCATCCTATAATTGAAGATGTCTTGTGCATCTACGGATCCCGACTACGTATTTTTTTCTAAAAAAAAAAAATGGTTGCATTCTAAAACTATGAATTTTGTGTCTCATAGATCATCAACCTAGATATTTTATAAAATCTATGGATTTACTATATTCAGGTTCTATTTAGACATTCTCATTCATTATAAGATCTAAGACTAAACTTATATAATTTAACTGAAAGGGAAATTGTTAGTAATAAAAATGTTAATTTAATTAAAAAAGGGGGGGGGGGGGTTAAATGGTATTAAAAGGAAGAGTTTTGGTATTAATTAGTCTAATTTGAGGTTTTCCTTTGGTGACATCAAAGTAGACATTTTATGGTCCTAAGAAGTGATTACTTCATTTAGTATAATTTATAATAAAAGTCACCCAAAGTGGATAAAGATCAACCACTATATATAAATATATTAATGTTTTTATTTTTCTTTTAAAAAAATATATTGCTTTATTTCTTTTTTGAATGATTCATATTAGGTTCATAGTAATAATCGTCATATTTGAAATGGTAATTATTATAAATTAATGTATGGTAGTTACATGATTTGGTTAAAACTCTATAAACAAATAACATGATTCATGAACAATTCAACTTTTAATTAGAGAATGTTACATAAACAAATATAGAATTATAACTTCCTTCCACACAAACATATTAATGTGCTACCTACGTTTATAGCTATAGAGAGAATATTCTTTTACAAAAAATAATTCGTAGTACATAACAGAGACGTCTCTAGGGTTAACGAGACCTCATACTTAGTCTTTCAAAGTACTTGACAACATATTCAAGGCCATTCTAAAATTTATAAAGAAAAAAAAAAAAAATTATGTCATCGCAAACAACTTCATGCATTTACGGTGGGTTTTCTTGTAGATAACTTAGAGATTACTATAAAGAGCAAGTGCATGTGAACATTAATTGTTTAGGACTTTTCTTTAGTACGACAACTGTGAGGATGAGAATTGAACCTCCTCGAATCTCTTGGATCAGAGTTTGTATCAGTAACACTAAATTAAAACTCACTTTGATCAAGAAAATTAAGTTTATTGATATATTATATATAATTTATTTAAAAGATTTGTGATATCTTTGTTATTTAATTATTAAATTAATAGAAAGGTTTTCAATAGAGATTTAATTGATGTGAAAAATTAATTGTTTAATTAAAAATTTAAATAGATTGAGAATTTCCGAAAAAGAAAAAGGCAAATTGAGAATAATTTAATTTAATTTCAACCGAAAACCTGATCTCGGCGGGAAATCTTCATCTGACTCCTCACGAGTTCCCCGGATCTGTGTCTCAAACTTTGTATTTCAAAATAAATATATAACTTTCATAATTAACGATTTCGTCCCAAAACTTTCATTTATTATAATTTAATTCCAAAAGCTCATCAAATTAAATGGTTGATTTTGATTATATAACAATGTAATTTTAAGATATATATAGACCAAATTAATCCTTACAAAATGGTAAAATTAATAATATATATATTATTATTGAAGTACTAAAATTATTTTAAAATAAAAATGACAGGAAGGATTTTAATTATTGTTGATTAAAAATGTAAGTTTAGGGTTGAATAAAAGAATAAATTACGTGTCATCACCAACTCATAGTAGATGGAGTTGCATTTTAAGACAAAAATAAAAATTTAACCTATAGTTTTATAGTTATCTAGATGTGTCATCATGTCATGCTTATAAGTAAAGTCTTAAGTTGGAACTTTCAATTTCTTTTAATATTCATTTTTTTATAATTCCGGTCCTTTTTCTCTACCTTTTTATTTTATGCTTTGGGACTTTGATCTTTTTAAATAGTGTGAACATTGGGAATTTATGGTTAACGATCAAAACTGTATGAAAATATTTATAAGATAATATTAAATTTTACTATATTTTATAAATATTTTAATTCATTTTATTATATTTGAAAATGCCTCGTGAAAATACTCTTATAATCGATTTCAATATCAATTATTAGATGAAAAATAAGAGAATTTGTTTTCTTAACAAAATTTAGAGTGACGATTTATTAGAGGAATAGAACTTACAACCTTATTTAAATATATTTGTCTAAGTTTGATGTGCACTTTTATATGAAATTGAAGTTTATGATAGGAGTGATACGAAAAATTAAAAAATCAAACCAATCCAGGTTTGGTTTGGCTTTTTAGTATTAATTTGAACTTCTTGATTTGTATTTGGAGAAAACCAAAAAGTATTGGTTTGGGTCGGATTTTGTTGGAAAAAGCAATGAAAATCGAACTGAACCAAATGATAGATATATAGCCCTAAAACTAAATTGTTCATTAAATATCTTTTGTACTTGTTATTATGGTGTAGGTATATTTGCTTGTTTGTAAAAGAAGATTAATTATTATGTAACATGCATGTTTTTTCATTTATGAAAGTGTCAAACATAAAAAAATAAAAATGTCAAATTATAATTTATAAAGAAAGAAATATACCCAATTTTAATTTAAAATTAACAACAACAAAAAAAAAAGGGACATTAGTAACAAAGCAGAAAGTAAGAACAAAAATTTGGAAGAAAAAAAGAAAATGTCAAAAACTGAGAACCAAACAAATATTAAACCGATAAAAATAAAATCAATTTATTGGTTTGGATCCCTTACGTCTAAAATCGATTGGTTTGGTTTGATTTTTCTTTTTTTTTTCTTTTTGGTCCAAAACCAACAAAATCAAACTGACTATCAACTCTAGTTCATCAACATACTATTTAAATTATTGATATTTTTATTATTTCATCAATAAATTCGACAAAATATCTAAATAAAAGTGCGAACCTATATCATTAATGTTGACCTAACGTGAAAAATTGATTTTTTTTTTTTTAAAAAAGACTATTTTTCAAATATAACAAAATTCGAACTAAAATATTTATAAAATATCGCAAAGTATTACGGTTCATATACAATGGATCACGATAAACTACTATCTATATCTATTTTATTATAATAGATGTAGATAACAATCTATCATAGATAATTTGTGATATTTTGTTTTATTTATAAATAAAATAATTTTGTCATTAAAAAATATTTTTTAAAAAAATTAACAAAATGCATATTTGTTAACATAAATTCTTTTAACGAATTTTTCTACAAATGTCTATCACAAACATTTAATCAATATTTCAACTATATTTTTATAAAATCACATTTAATCAATATTTCAACTATATTTTTATAAAATCGAGATCTCAAGAACATTTGAAACCTTAATAATTCAATTTACATAATATCAAGAAGTTGATTCTCTATGGCATCTTAATAATATAATTCTTTTAATAGAAAACTTTGATCTTTAAAATAACTTTGTTTCATTTTACATATAATATTAAAGAATCGTATTATTTTATTTAAAGACCGTTACAAATACAACAATTAAATTCAAAATATTAGCAAATCATTTAATACACTGAAAAATAATTTATAAGTATAACAAAAATTTTAATTGAACTATGAAAGTTTAGCAAAGGTTAGATCATGTCGCTACTAGAAGTTTATCGATAATCGATTTGTTTTAACCTTAACAGACCAAAATTCTAGTGATATATAATTATTAAAATATGATTTAAAATATCTATATCGACAAAAATGTAGAGATATCAATTTAAAATACAATAAAAGTATAGAAATTTCTTTAAAAAGAATATATAAAAACAAAAAATTAAAAACTATTATTATGTATTTCAAATTTTATGGATTCATTTTACTCAAAATTTAATAATAATAATTACATTCACAAATAATTCTAATTTGCAATTTTGAAAATTCAAACATTACAATTACAATAATCAAAATTCAAACGAAAGTTTCCCCAAACACAAACAAATCTAAAAATCTAGACATTGATGATCATCATCATTGCTTAACCCCCTGTTTCCTCTCCTCCATCAAACCACCACCATTTCTAACCACACTGCCGTCCTCCTCCTCCTCTTCTTCCGCCGCCGCCACCGCCGCCGCTTCCTCTGCTTCTCTAAACTTCCTATAAATATCACTCTTATAAAAATTCTTAGTCCTCAACACCAAAACCAAAGAAACCAAAGTCCCAAACAAACTCACCGCCGTAATAATCACAAACGAAAGCTTAAAACACACTGTCCCATTACAAATTAACTCCTCCCCTGTTTTTCTAATCCTCCCCGCCATAGCCAACTGCTTCTTCGCTTCCTTGTCGTACAAATACCCAGCCACATTCACATTCAACACATAAAGCCCAACTGGGCTAGCCACCGATCCGAAATTATAAAGAGTCGCATAATATTTCAACCCAAAAATCTCCGAAACAATGGCGAAAAGCAGAGGCCATTGAGCACCGTAACAGAATCCGGTCAAAACAGAAGCGATGTAAAGACCGCCGGAGGGATTGAAGGCGATTAAGAGATGGGCAATGCAGGAAAGAAGGAGAACGATTGTGAGCATTAAAGGGCGAGGGAATTTGTATTTGATGAGTAAATGTTCGGAGAGGAATCCGGCCATGACTCGGCCAAGGTAATTCCAGATACTGACAAGGGAAACGAATGTGCTGATACTTTTCTTGGGGTAATGTTGGGATTGACCGATTTGGCCGAGGTTGTCGATGGCGGTGAGAGTGCCGCCGACGCCGCACGCGGTGGCGAGGAAGAGGAGGAACATGTCAAAGCTGAACAGAGCTTGAAGGATTGTCCAATCGTCTCCTCTTGGTGGGGGGTTGAATACGTTTTTCCACCACTCGGTTTTAATGGGTTCTTGTTGTTGAGGTTTTGGTTTCTTTGGAAGGAGTGACATTGGTGTTGAGCTCTTTAATGGTGGTGAGCCCTAACATGTAAAACTCATTAGTAAAAATCATCCATTTTTGTAATTTAGATAAAAATATAAAATGGTAAATAAATTAAACTTTTAAGTTATACTTTCCTTTATCTAACTTTTTCGAGACTAAATTGAACAAATTTCAAAATATAAAACTAAAATATTATTTTCATGAAAATTTTATTATAAATTCGTCGGAGTATTTTAAAAGAGTAATTTGGTCTAAAAGAAATTTCAAACTTTAGAATAAAAAATTAAACTTTAAAATTTCCCACTTGATTATACATATTTTTGCGGAATACCCACTTGACAATGAAAGAGCAGGAAGAGACAATTTTTTCCTTTAAGAAAATGATTGATGGGACGAAAAAAAATTATTCAACGAAGTTACAAACTCTTAGTGTTTGGATGTTGATTCGAAAATTTGTACACCTTTTGTTCACGATAGATATTTTTCAATTTTTTTTTTTACCAAGTTACTGAAAGGGAGTAGATACGATAAATAACTTTCAATTAAGATAGGGACCATATAAAATTATCCATCTTTTTCTCTGTTTAAAAATCAAAAAGACGATACCTATGGTCCGAGAAAAAAAAGGTATGGAGTTCACATCTACACTTTCAAAAGTACTTTTCAAAGAAAAATATTTAAGTATAGATATAGCCTTTCCCATCAAATATTAAAAAAATTGTTGAAAAAAATTGAAAAAATTGACAACATCACTAGTAATATATATATATATATATATATATATATATATATATAAAGCATGTAAACAATAGAATTGTTGTAAGGTGAAATTTGAGACTCACCGGCGAAGGGGAAATGCCATTTTCAAGAGCCGCCGGCTTATTCAAACGCCGCCATGACCTAAACTCTTGAGCAACAACAACCGCTATAGGCAAAAGCAATAAAAAAGTAACAACAGCTGCACTTCCTCCATATTCCCCTCTGTCAAAACTAAATTTCTGTTGCAAAATAATCATAATCATCAAAAACCCACCCAATCCCAATGATATATACAGAAACCTATAAAAAACCTTCAACTCATCCTCCTCATGCTCCACCTTCATCCGCCGCACCGTCGGCAAAAACACCAACGACACCGCCGCCGGCAACCACCCCAACAACAATATCAAAGACTTCTCGTCTTTTCCATATATGGCATGATACAATTGCGTCACAATCGCCCCGCTCAACCCCATGTACCCTTTCAATATACCGATCACCACGCCTCGACGTTGCGGGTAGTTCTTTACGCACGTCACTAGCGCCCCCGTGTTGGCGAACGTTGTCGCGTTCGCCCCCACGCAGATGTAGAGACACATTAACCAAACGTGGGTTGAGATTTTTTTAGAGACGGATAGCCAGATCATGAAGTAGCCGAAGAAGTTGAGGAGAGCACCCATGGCTAGGATCGACCATGGTGGAGTAACTTCATTGATTAACCCTGCTACGATGCCGACTGTCGTACCAACATCTTTGAAGAAACTTATGAAGTTTAGGGTTGTTTGGTCGTACCCTAATACGGACTTTATGGTGCTCGAGTATAAACCGAACATGTACGGGATGCCCGCCATCGACATGATTAGGAACGATGCAAACATCATAAACCACGACCCCTTGATTAGTTTTAGGGTAAAGGATTTCATGTTGAATCCCTCCATTTTCTTCTTTGGTTGAAGAAATGAGTGTTTCTTAATTGGCCTTAAATAGAGAAAAGGAGGGGTGTGAGTTTGACTTGATCATTCCCAATAAGTTGGCTTTCTATATTTTATTAATTTCGATGGTAAAAATTTAAACCTTCGACCTGGAGGAGGAGGAAGAAGCGAACAATTTCGTTGAGGTGACAGTTGATATTGGCTTTTGAGTTAATCTTATTGGTTTCCTTACATTGTTTTTAACAATTAGTTAAACATAGATAAAGTGGTTAATTACACAACAAAACAGATTAATAGAAAGTTAAGGATAGATAAAGACTAAGCTGACTTTAATTACTAAACAAATAAACAAGCTAATCCTCGCTGCTTCTACGAAATTGCAAACTGATTAGAGAAATATATACTAATTAATTCCAAAAATTAAATATTAAAAAATGGGCACAAACAAGTATTCAAAAATACATATTACTTTTTTCGTTGTCAATTGATTTAGAGATAAAACTATTTTTTACCAATGTTTTTAAAACTGAAGTCAAATTTTGAAAAAAATAAAAAGTAGTTTTTTCATAACTTATTTTGTGTTTAGAATTTGACTAAGGACTAAACTTTTATACTTAAAAAGCGTACAAATTATATTAAATTTTCAAAATTAAAAGTTCGTGATTCAAATTTCCACCTTTAACCTACTAAAAAAAGAAAGTCAAACGAAAATAAAACCAACACCAAAAAGAGCCTTGGCTTGGACTTTGGAGGTTTGGAAAATAAATGGTTCTTAGCTCATTAAGATATTTTGCCCGATCGTTAATTTACGTGTAGATGGTATAAACAATTAATATATGAAAAATAGATAAATGGTTCTTAGGTTTGTTAAAATATTTAATTTTGCTACTTTAATTTACTTATAGATCCTATAAAATAATTAATATAAAAATCTTTTTATTTGCTGGAATAAATTAATATCTTCTTTTTCAAAATATTACAACGCATCTACACTGCATATTGATGAATCTAAAAGTCAACATGGTGCATTTATTTAAAATCAAATAAAATCAAAAGAAATATAATTTAATTTTAATATTATTTTATAAATATTTTAATTCATTTTCATCGAGTTTAATGATTAATAACGTGTTTTTTTTTGTGGTTTTTTCTTGGAATTTTTTTTTTATATTTAGAGCCTTGTAATGCCAAATTAGTATATACCAACAACGTAGACTTTGGAACTAATATTCATTAAACGGTGCCGTAATGTTATAAATTGAGTACACAACACAACATTTGTGAAACTAATTATAAACTAATACAATTATGGAAACTTCCCAAATACACACTCCAAATGCCCCCAAATTATTATTATTATTATTAATATAATTATTATTTTTCAAATATAATAAAATAAACAAAATATTTTATAAATATGACAAAATTTAATTGTCTAATCAATAGAAAGTAAAATTTTGTTATATTTATAATTATTTTCAACAACTTTAACATTATTTTATCGACTAAAAAAAGTTATTTTTTATTGAATAATAAATAATTGAAGGCTTATAAATTAGAGCGTGAACTACATCCATCTTTATACCTCCCAAACTGAAATAATTGGTGTGGATCATATTTTAGTGCAATACAATTTTTTAATACATCAAATTAAGTTCTATAAACATAGCATTTAGAGTCAAAGTTTCCTAATTTAATTGCAATTTCCCCAAATTTGTTTAATAATATAATAATTTTGCTTTTTCCACAAACAAGTAATAGACAAATACATAATTACAATTAAGCCATTGTCTTCGAAAGGCCAATTTTTGTTTGGATTTTAATATTTACCATGAGGTACATATATTGACCTTTCGGCACTTCTTCTATAATAATACTATATAATAAGTGTTAAGTGATTATTTTAATTAAATATTCAAATCATACTTACCATATGAAGTACATATATTAAGTGATTATTTTACTATTTTAAATTTAAGAATCTAAAAATTTACCGTATATTTTGTAAATATTTTTACTAATATGTCATTTACAATAATTTTAATTTATTTTAAAGAACATTTTCTTTAAAATTGTTTCAAACGTTGATAGTATAACCCTTCGTTTTATAGTCATGAATAACGATAAGATGTTTAAGATGGAGTGAGTTAGTATAATGGAATCAAATTTATTTAAAATGTTTATATTCTAACAACTAATATACCTATTTTTTTAATTAGTGACAGAAAATAATTTTTTTTTAAAAATTAAATATAATTACGTAACACTAACAAGCACGATGGTCGATAAATAGTATTATAAAACAAAAACACCAAATAAAAAAAGACTTAATTTTACTATGTTTGAAAGGGAAATTCCATCTTATTAATTAATCCTAGAGTGCCACGTGGGGCTAAGAAATTAGGTGTTGTGTCATCAAATTAGAGGTCCATTTTTGCAAATTTTTATATTAAATGAACCATCAAATATAAATATATACATAGATTAAACCAAAGTCTATAGAATTTAAATTCTAATTAATTAACTATTTAAAAAATCAATCAATAGCCCCTTTTAAGTTACCAAGTTCGTATTTTTATTTATAATAATGAATTATTGCAATAAAGAATCCGAGAATATTTTTTATTTATTAATGAAAAATTTTAAATATTAAAAAAAGTATTTATATATTAGTTAATTTTATATGAAGTTTATAATGTCATTTTCAATAATGAAATTGAGTGTGAAAAAGGGCAAATGGGAAACCAATATAAATCACTAAAAACAAAAGTGATGAGCTATTTTTTGTATCCATATTTTCATATTAATAATTTGAAAAAGAAAAACCAAAATTTAAAAATTGACAAAATTTAAATGACTTTGACTTCATACTTTGCACATTACAGCACTATCAATTTGCATATTCGACATGTTTTCAATTTTGTGTTCGATACGATATTTCAAAATTTTAAAATTAAATCATTTCATTGTTAGATTCTATTAGATTTTCAATATCGTAGTTTATTATTATTATGTTGTTGTTATCTTGAGTATTCGGTCTGAACTAATCTCACGGTAATTCATCTAACCCTACGATATTTGAGTGTTAAATAAATCTTAGAATGTTAAATTTTAGATAGATAGCTACAATAGATTGAACTCATGATATTTTAATTCTTAATCTAGGTTATGCACTCTTATTTTTATCATTAGACGAATTTATGATGGATTAAAATCATTGATTTAAAGAAGCATGTAACAAATAAAAATATATTTATATTTTTACATATATTTTTTGAAAAAACACTAGAAAATTTTAACTATTTAAATAAATATTTGGGATTAATATAATTATTTTTGAAAATAACACAGTGGGAAAGAATATTTGCTATCTAAATACGTTTTTTAAATACAAAATACAATAACATTTTCTTGTCCAGGTTTTGATGTATATTTTAATAAATCTTAATTTGGATCCATCAAAATTAATTTTCATCGTGAGTATGTGTTTAAAATTCATAGTAAAAATATTAATAAATTTAAGATAATTTCAGTGAAGTGGAATGAGTAAATATCAACAAAATTGAAAATATATGAAAGATTAATAAATTAAAATGGATGAAAAGTATGAATTGTTGGTTTTATTTAAAAATAAAATAAAATAAAATAAAATAAAAGTGCATGGGTGGGCTGGATGGTCCAAACGCAAGTGAGAACAACCTTTGGACTAATAAATAATTGATGGTGTGCAACTCGTCCCAACTTCCTAACCACTTTGTCTCATATAACCATTATTATTATACATTTATACTACAACGTCCCCCGACATAACTCAATAAATAAAATGTTAATAATTCAATTCCTTTTCGATATTCAACAATCTTTTATCGTAACGGATTTCATGAAATCAATTGTTTCCCATTAAAAAAAAAAGAAAAGAAAAGGAACTAATTTCATGATTTATTATATTACATATATATATATATGAACTAAAAAATGTATAACAAGTATTTGAGTAGTTTTAGACTAACTTCTTGATATTAATATTATTTTAGGTTTTTGTATATATATACTAGGGAGGCTCGGTATTCACAATCCCATCATTTTCTCGTCTCCTCCGATACCCCGGCGGCATGCACAGCCCCATTTCCGACAACCTCTGTTTCAGCTTCGTTTCTAAACTTCTTATAAATATCACTCCTGTAGAAACTCCTGGTTCTCATCACTAAAATCAATGAAATAAACATACCAAACAAAGTAACCGCAGTGATTATAATGAAGGAAAGCTTAAAGCATTCCCCTCCGTAGCACTTTAATTCTTCCCCTGCTTTTCGTATAATCCCTTTTGCTTTCAGCTGCTTCTCTGCTTCTGTGTCGTACAAATTCCCAGCCACTTTCACATTCAGAATATATAGTCCAATTGAGATCGCAGCTGCCCCGAAATTGTAAAGCGTTGAGTAATACTTCAACCCAAAAATCTCCGAAATTATAGCGAAAATCACCGGCCATTGTGCTCCAAAACAGAATCCGATTACGATGGAAGCAACATATAATCCATTTGGGACATCAAATGCGATCATCAAATGGCCGACACAGGATAAAAGAATGGTCACAGAAAGTATTAAAGGACGAGGGAATTTGTATTTTATCAAAACCATTTCGGAGGCGAAACCAGAGACAACTCGACCCAGGTAATTCCAAATACTGATTAGTGTTGCGAATGTGCTAATGCTTTTTTTTGGGTATCCCAAAGACATTCCGATTTGACCCAAATTGTCTATCGCCGTGAACGTTCCACCAGCGCTGCAAATTATACATACCAATAAAATCAGCATGTCGACATTGAAGAGAGCTTGAAGAATTGTGAAATCCTCGCCGCGTTCTGGTGGTTTGAAAATTGTTTTCCAACAAGATGGTTCTTTTTGTTTTGGATGCTCTGTTTCTTGGCATTGCTCTGTTTTGGGGAGTTGCTCTGTTACGATTTGAACAGTGGGATTTGGCGATTGTGTTTTGAGTTTCCAGAGATTGCGTTCTTCAATAATGATGAAGATGAGTGGGAGGAAGAGGAGGAGGAGGACGACAGCGGCGCTGCCACCGTATTGGTTTTGAGTGAACTCTACTTTGCTTTGTACAATGATCATTAACATGAGGAATCCGGCGAGGGCAAGAGAACAGTAGAGGAAGTTGTAAAAAACTTTGAGCTCGTTTGGGTGTCGAGTGACTTTCATGATACGGATTGTTCGAAGAAATACGAAGGAAATTGCAGGCGGAAGCCATCCGATGAGGAGAATGAAGGATTTGGTGTCGTCGCCGTAAAATGCGTGGAAGAGTTGCGTGATTATGGCGCCGCTCAGTCCCGCGTAGCCCTTTAAGATACCTATATTTTTTTTTAAAAAAAAAAAATCTTATTTTATTATTGGTTTTTTTAAAAATGAAATCTAATCCAAAATTTAAATTTGGGGAAGAAATAATGAAATTAAAGGTTAAAATTATAAGTTGAATCCTTGAAGTTTTATACATGATTTAATAAACTCTACTCAAAGGTTAAAGTTCTTTTTGTTATTTTTTGTTATGATTTTAAAGACCAAGCCAAAAATTGAAAACTAAAAAAAGTATGTTTAGAAAAATATATATATTTTTGTTTTTAAAATTTAGTTAAGAATTTAACAAAACTTTACTATGAAATAAATTTAATTTTAAAAAACAAAAACAGAAGTTGAAACTGTTACTAAATGAATCCTTCCTACAGTTTCTATTAAGAAATATTCAAATTGTTAAAAAACAAATTAATCTGATTGGTAGAAAATTAAATTTGAAGTACAAAGATTTTTGAATTTCAAACTCTAGTTCATCAAATATGTTTTCTAAAAATAGAATATCACTCGAAAACATAATATTAAAATTTTAATATCCATTCTACACATAATTAAAAGCGTAGAAACCCATTAAATACAAAAATTGAAAGTTTTTAAATTTAATTCAAAAACACTTTTCAATCCTACTAAATAAATAAGCTTCAAAGCTTAGAGACTAAACTTTAACAAAAGACTTACCGAGAACAACGCCGCGACTCTCGGGAAAGTTCTTGACACAAGTAACCATGGAAGCCGTATTAGCAAAGGATTGAGAACCTGCTCCAAAAAAAATATAGAGACACATTTGCCAGGCTTTAGGGGGAGCGATCCGACGAGTAACACTGAGCCAAATCATAAAGTAACCAAAGAAATTCATAATAGCACCCATGAATAGAACCACCCACGGCGGCGTAACCTCGTAAATAAGCCCAGATAAAATGCCCACGTTTGAACCTAAATCCTTGTAAAAGCTTAGCAAACTCAACGTGGTTTGGTCATAACCCAAAACGGATTTTATATCGCCTGAATATAAGCCGAACATGAGCGAGGCTCCGGCCGCCCCCATGATTAGGAGTGCAGCGAACACCACTAGCCACCGTCCGTTGATGACGTGGACAACTATGCTCCTTATGTGGTTGCATCTCGACATTCCTTCGCCGGTCACCATTTTCTTGGAGGTGGATTATTGTTCTTGGAGGGAGAATATATATAAATTTTCTCAAATCTATTAGGAGAGATTTTAACTATGATTGTCTAACATGCTCGCTCGTATGTCAATTGAATTATGTCGGTAGAAAAAAAAATCTATTTAATTAATTTACGTCATTGTTGTCTTTTTTTTTTCTTTTTTTTTTTGTGGGTTAAATTATTAATCTATAATTTAGACGTTTTGTTATTAAATTAGATCCAAATTGAAATAAAATAAATCAGAATCAACTTCGATTAGACGATGATTCTTCCAACACATTAATCCAATACCTTTTGAAAAAAATAATGAAAAAAAGATGGAATAATTTTTTTAAAAAAAAATATACTAGTAGTAAAGTTTCGATTATTCTATTTTTAGAAAAAACAGTAAATTTCAATCTTACTTTTATGTTATATTTCCACATTTTTTTCATTTAAAATTAAAATACATATAATAAGAATTAAAGATAAGGTTGTATAGAACTGTTTAGTCAGAATTTTAAGAATAATTTGACTAAATGTTTTATAGTAATTTTTGCATATTCGAATTTATCACAATTTTACAAAATTTTATTTAATTGAATATAGTTTTAATCCCATGTAGCTTCCAATTTTTCAAAATGAAAATGCGTTTTAAAATTAAATCAAGTGGAAAAAGGAAAATGAAGCTTATATTTATTAATTAATATATGATTTAAAAATAATATTCTAGGTTATTTGACGAACTCATGTATTTTTTTAAAATTATTGTGACAATTTAAAACAATTTTATATCCTTTAGTCAACTAAGCAAATTCAAAGCTTAAGATATCTAATTACTAAAAAAGGAAGATTATTAGATCACTAATCTTATCCATTTTTTCTTTCATAGTATGAAAGGTTTAGAATATCAAAAAGTTCAAACGTCAAAGGCGATAGTATAAACTTTATGGTGAGTAGAATATGAAAATATTAGGTGGTTTAGAATTAATTGTTAGGAGATTATTACGATTTTGTTTTAGTTTTTTTTAATTCACCATTTTCGGTATAGTTTTTCGCTTTTAATTTCTTAAAAAAAAAAAACTAGAATTTGAAGTAAAATTTTAAAATCAAACGTACTTGAAATATTTAAAGAGTAGTAGTAGTAGTTTATGGAGTAAATTTATTATTTAACCTAGATAAAAAGAAAGTTCTAATTCGTTAAACTCAATTAAAGACATGTTTAGATTTACTTAGAAAAAATGTTTTATTATAAAAAAATTCATTTTTATTTGAACTCTTACTATAAAACTATTTAAATACATTTCAAATTGGAGATTGTAAAAAACACTTCAATTTCAATGATTTTTTTTTAAAATCTAAACAGTAAAAAATGTATACATTCTAAAAATCTTTTTAAAACGTAATTTTTTATTTTATTTTTGTGCCATAGAGATAGAAGAATACTAGATGACGGGTGCATTCCAAATACACACTTTGTTTTTATTTGAAATAAGAGAACGTACATCAGATATCAAGAGATGAGTACAAGAATATGAGTTCCTCAAAGACCCCAAAAATCAACCTAAACTCTCTTAAATCTATCTTTCTCATCTCTCTGCTTCAACTTTTTGGATTCTACCCATACATTTCAATTTCCCCTGTCTGTCTTTTCTACGTTCCCATCATTTTCTTGTCTCTACCGGTACACCGGCGGCCTCCACAGACCCATTTCCGGCCACCTCTGTTGTTTCAATTTCATCTCTAAACTTCTTATAAATATCACTCTGGTAGAAACTACGCGTTCTAATCACTAAAATCAACGAAACTAACATACCCAACAAAGTAACTCCTGTGATTACAATGAATGAAAGCTTAAAGCATTCCCCTCCAAAGCACTTTAGTTCCTCCCCTGCTTTTCGTATAATCCCTTTTGCTGTCAGCTGCTTCTCTGCTTCTCTGTCGTAGAAATTCCCAGCCACTTTCACATTCAGAACATATAGCCCAATTGGACTCGCCACTGACCCGAAATTGTAAAGCGTTGAGTAATATTTCAACCCAAAAAGCTCTGAAATTATGGCAAAAATCAACGGCCATTGTGCTCCAAAGCAGAATCCGATTACGATGGAAGCCACATATAACCCATTTGGGACGTCAAATGCGATCATCAAATGGCCGACACAGGACAAAAGAAGGGTTAGAGAGAGTATTAAAGGACGAGGGAATTTGTATTTTGTCAAAACAATTTCAGAGCCGAAACCAGAGGCAACTCGGCCCAGGTAATTCCAAATGCTGACTAATGTTACAAATGTGCTAATGCTTCTTTTTGGGTATCCCAAAGACATTCCGATTTGACCCAAATTGTCGATAGCTGTTAAAGTTCCACCCACACCGCAGATTGCTGCGATGAATAGAATCAGCATGTCGATGCTGAAGAGAGCTTGAAGAATTGTGAAATCCTCTCCACGTTCTGGTGGGCTGAAAATTGTTGTCCAACAAGATGGTTCTTTTTGCTCTTGTTTTGGATGCTCTATTTTTGGGAGTTTCTCTGTTACGATGTGAACAGAGTGATTTGGGGATTTAATGACGGCGGTTTTGAGTTTCCAGAGATTGTACTCTTCGATGATAACTACAGCAAGTGGGAGGAAGAGGAGGAGGAGGACGAAGGCGGCGCTGCCACCATATTCGTTTTGATTGAACTGTTTTTTGCTTTCTACGATGATCATCAGCATTAGGAACCCGGCGAGGGCAAGAGAAATGTAGAGGAAATTGTAGAAGACTTTGAGCTCGTTTGGCTGTCGGATGACTTTCATGATACGAATTGTCCGTAAAGATGCGAAGGAAATGGCCGCCGGAAGCCATCCGATGAGGAGAATTAAGGATTTGGTGTCGTTGCCGTAAAATGCGTGGAAGAGTTGTGTGATAATGGCACCGCTCAGCCCGACGTATCCCTTCAAAATACCTAAAAAAAATTAACGTTAAAGTTTAATTAGTAGTTATTTATTTAATTATATGGAATCTCTAGGAAAATACTAAACAATAGGATTTATTTATTTATTTGTTTACAAAATCTAAGTTTGAATTTCAAGACGATAATAATACATAATTAAAGATTAAAATATAAATTTAGTTCTCCAACTTAATTAAGTGGAACTTTTTAATTTTGTTGTTAAATAGTTTTATGATATATTCAATTTTTTAATTCATCCACTAGTTGTAAATATGAATCTTTATGTCCAAAATTTTGAATTTCACGTGAGTTTGTATGTGATTTTTGTTTTAGAAAATTCATAAACCAATGAAAAAAAATAAAATAAAGATTTTAAGAACTAAATTTATAATTCAATACATTCATAAAACCTCGTCGTTTAACGTATGTAATACAAAATTGAGTCTTTGTTGAGTTTTTACTTCTTTAAAAATTGAATGTTTAAAGACTAAAATACATACCAAGAACGACGCCACGGCTCTCGGGAAAGTTCTTAACACAAGTGACAAGAGATCCGGTATTAGCAAAGGATTGAGAATTGGCTCCAATACAAATATAGAGACACATTTGCCAAACTTTGGGGGTGGAGATCCGACGAGTAACGGCGAGCCAAATCATAAAGTAACCAAAGAAATTCAAAACGGCGCCAATGGATAGAACCACCCACGGCGGCGTAACCTCATTAATAAGCCCAGACAAAACGCCGACGTTTGCACCCAAATCCTTGAAAAAACTCAACAAATTCAACGTGGTTTGATCGTAACCCAAAACCGATTTAATGTCACTCGAATACAAGCCAAACATGTAGGTCGCTCCGGCCGCCGCCATGATTAGGAGTGAAGCGAACACCACAAACCACCGTCCGGTGATGACGTGGACCGCAATGCTACTTATGTCGGAGCACCCCGAGATTCCTCCGCCGGCCACCATTTTCTGGAAAGTGGGTTGTTTTTTTTAAAAAGAAAAAAGAAAGTGATATGAGGTTTGGCTATTGAGGGGTTGTGAATGGAAGGAAAATATATAGGGATTTTTTGAAATTAAAGATTGAGACTTTATAGTTGACTTAAAACATTAATTATTTTAATTAATTAATGTCATTTGTATTTGTTTGTCCTAAGTCCTACAAACATGGGGATACCCTAATTAATTACTATGGATTAACTATAATTAATTACTATGGATTAACTTTGAGATAGTTATATTTTAGTTTGATTGAGTTGTGTAGATTTGAACATTTAACTCCCAAAAATAAAATATATCTATATTGTTTTGATTTGTTAGTCGAGAAAAATTGGAGTTAATTACTAACTTTATTTTATTTCAATAACTATCACAAAATCAACTTCACATGTGATATTAATTGGTCAATTTTCCCCTATGAATGTTATAAAATATAAAGTTATAGTTATTACTTCTTCGAGTATATAACAAACGAAACAAAATATTTACAAAATATAATAAAAAATTTATATTATGTCAATGATTAATGGACATCGATAAAGTTTAATTTCTTTTTCTTTTGAAAAATAAGGATAAAATCCCATGACGTTAAAGACGTATTTACATGACATTTTCTTGAATTTTTTTCTCGTCAAAACACTAATAACTGAATGTTTTAAATATCTTGAATTCAAACTTGCTAATTATGTATACAATAAGCTTCAACCAACATATGATCATAGGATTAATTTTTTTAAAATATATGTTTTAAATTTTATATATTATATTATATTATATTGCCACTTGTGAAATTTCTTATTTTCTAAATTAGATCCTAGTGGATAAAAGAAAATCAACCCTAGACTTATTGATTAATATATGCTTTTAAAATAATATGCACAAAGTTCAATACAAAGACCACTAAATATCATAGGTTCTGCCTTAAAAAATTATATAGAATAATTTATGATCTCAAAATTAATTATAAGATGTATTTATATTATTTAAATTTGAGAAACTCTTTAATTGAGATCTAAAATTTGTTCTATTAAAAATTTATATCTAAAAAATAGAATAATACTTTTTGTCCTTCTAACAAAAGCTTACACTCTAATTTTCTCCGAAACAACTTATTTTAAAATTAAACATTTGAAAATGTATCCCAACACACGAATTATTTGGTTATCACGAGTCTGGTTCAATTAGTTAAGAGATATAGGGCAATTGTAATGGTAACAATTTTAAGGATAATAGCCAAGTGTACAGCAACGATTGTTTTATGCAAATGTAACAAAAATGGTTGATAGACTTCTATGGTCTATTAGTGATAGACCAATATTTACAATATAATCTATTAGTGATAGATCATATTTTGTTATATTTGAAAATGTAGTGATATAAGTCATCACTTTAAATATAATTGTTATATTTGCAACTATTTGTTGTATTTAAAACTCAAATTTTATATGCTTGATTAAAAAATTATGTGGAAAACCTTTGTATGTATTATATACATGTATGTATATACATATATACAAATATATATATATATTTGGTGACATGAAGAAAATAGTTAGTCAATAGTTTGGCAGGGATGAATTGAAAAAAGAAAAGCCTAAAAGTAATTAAAACAATGTATATTAGAAATATTAATATAATTATTCTTCAACAAATTCGGCTTAATTTCTCCCCCTAATCTTTGCAATAATCTATATTGCCATCATTCATGGAGATTTTTTTGCATTTTTTTTATTATAAATATTGTTAGGATCATATTATTCAAGTTATGATTAGACAATTTGACGTAGAAATGCACATAAATATATTTTATTTTAAAATAATGAATATTTTTTAGTTTTCCAAAGAACATGGAGATTGATTATGATGGCAGAAGATGGAGAGCCTAAGAGTGAAGTTCTCCAATTGATTTGGTTCAGACAATGCATTTTGAAAATTCTAACAAAAAGATAAGAGTTAATAAAATAAGGTTTTGAATATTAAATTTAGGGGACCACAGGACTATAGTGATAATCAATTATTTGGAAAACACTATATAATATGTACATATACTAAAATTCCAAAATTTGGGACCCCACTTGAAAAAAAATGGTAACAAAATTCAACTCTCAACCCATTGGACTTGTGGGAGTTGATCCAAAAATAACAAATTATTCTAAAACTACTTTTTATAAGTACTTTATTGACCAATCATTCAAACCCATTGAAATGGATTATCCCATATTTAATGATAAATTATTGCATATAAAGAAATAGAAATTTGCAACAAATGGGAGTTTTTTTTTTTTTTTTTTTTTTTTTTTTTTTTTTTTCTAAAGTTCACCACCAAAAACACCCCTTTTTTTTTTTTTTTTTCTTTCTTTCTCATTAACAGGAAAGTGGAAGAAATACAGAAAATTAAAAATAATAATATTGAGAAAAAGGGAGAAAAGAAAGTCAGAAATTCCAGTTGAGGCCCAAACCAAACCATATTTCTTCCACTAAACCCTCTCTTTCATTTTCACTGAGTTGTTCTCCCAATTTTCAAGCTTCATCTTTCATTTTTACAAGTAGACACACACTAATTCTTGGTTACACCTGTAACAGTAGCTTTTAACAAAGTAATCAAAAGGTTAGGCACAATAAAAGATGGGTAGAACGATAGTCGGGATAAACGCATCTGAAGTTTCACTTCTATTGACAATCAGTCGAGTGACCTTTAATCAACTGATCAACCTTCTTCTGATTCTGCACATTATTAATTTATCCATTAGAAAAATATAGAATCATGATTTATACCCATTACCTACCAACTTATGAAGCCTACTCGATCACATTTCAAAGTTGAAGTGTCAAAATACTGCGCTGCATTTCTAGATATGAGTTTAGATGAATAATACCATGTATTGCTTCCATGTTGTCTTCCTTGTAAACACCAAGGGGGGATCCATGGATAGACATGAGCATCTCGCCTGGCTTCGGCTGTCTTCGGGTTTTCGGTGTCATCCCAATAGACAATCTTTGGTTACTTATCTATGAAACACGAACTAGTTATCTTACAGTAGAATACACTAAATAGAGGCAAAAATAGCCTTAAGAAATTTTCATTCAGAAACAATTCCTCAAACAAGACTGAGATTTTACTAATGTAAATTTCACATGTTGTTTAGTTACAGCCATGCTGATCTTTGTACTTAGAATTATCGTCCAGCTTCTTTCCATGGGGTTGAAAGTTTCCTAGTTTTTTCTATTTCTCCATCCGTCAATAAATGATTTTAATCCATAATTATAATGATAATTATGACTTGAAATGAGACCAGCACTTCCATCATTCCCTCTACACTCTAGTCACACTGCAGTGATTATTTATGACATGCTTAATGATAAATGGACTATTGCCACCCAATAACTTATTTTGCAGCTTAAACCTGCAATTAATTTTTCCCTTCAAGTTGATAACTTTGATCAGTAGATGGCACTGACATCCATAGGAGCATTTCCACTGAAGACTCAAGTAGAAATAATCAAATCCAAAATGAACCTCTAAAAGAGAGAGAAAAAAGAAAAACTATAATACAACGTTCCATAAACTCCTATTTTATCCTACTGTAAAAGCAATCAATACTACTTTTATAACAAAGTTCAAACCAATACTAGTAGCAAAGTTCATTTACGATTTACCAACAAGTATAAGAAGCAAGTGTCTTCATGAGGATTAACTTGTTAGCCTCAATAATCCCCACAAAACAACCAGATTTGGCCCCACTTTGGTTGTCAAAAGAACTCATAGGATATCAAATCTTTGATAGAGGAGGTGACAACTATACGTTGAACTTATGTTGTTTACACCATCTACATTGGACCTTATTAACCAAAGCCTAATCGATGATGAGCAACAAGGTCCCAACTTATTACTAAGACGTCCTTAGATTGAGCTAATAAAGGCTTGATAATTGTCTATAATTAGTTTATAGACATGGATTAGCTTAGATATCCTTAATATTAACACATCAATAATTGACTGCAGACACCCTACCACTACAATAATTCTATTCCTTTAACGGCGAGAGCCTATCTGCCTAGATAATTTGGTTCAAAGACACTACCAAATGTTGGAAAATGGAAATAATAGATAACATAAGAAGGCTAATGCAATAAGTGAGGTGCAAGAACCATAAAGATACGAACCCCAGGAGTTTGGAGAATGTCTGGCATGCCAAGCACCATATTATCCGAGGGCTCCTCCAAAACCTAAAAATCAAGAATTGTCAATAATATATCCGCCAATACCTACTAGATAAACATGGGTATCCATCTAATGGAAAAATGAAAGGAGTAATCTATCATTTTTATATGTAGGAAACAGTAGACGATATGATTAAATGGGAAACAAAAGAAGATCCGATTGTGAAATAGTTACAAAAATTAGTTTTGAAAGAAGTAATTCATGTTCTCTTATAAAGATTATGAAGTGTATCTTTAATTTTTCCAATGTGAGTCTTCAGCAATGAAGGTGGTGCTTCTTTATGTACACTTGGATCAAATCCTTTTTTTTTTTTCTTTTACTAAACACCCGTTTAGGCTTCATGGACTCTAATACTAAATTATGTACACATGATGTCTCATCTCAAAATCAATTGAAAATGAGAGAAGTAACACATGTTATCTTATAAAAATTGCAAGGTGTCTTCATTTTTCCAACTTGGGATCCTAAACAATACCAAAGCAAACAAGGAGTCACACATGTTATCTTATAAATATTGTGACAAGAAGGCATTTTTCCACAAATCAACAACATGAGACAAAAGATATAGACAAACTAAATCATATTCTGTGAGCTCGCAATGTAGCACTCGCTCTACTAGTAAACAATTTAAGATATTAAAAGTAAAATTGCTTACAAAGTTTGGAATTTGCAGGTTCTCAGCATTGAAAGGATTTGTTTTCACTGCCACGAGAAGAGAAAGGAAGGTGAATTGCAGCAGAAACGTCACACAAGGGAGTACTTACCAATTAATTTTAATCACCACAATCCAAAATCTATAGATACCTGATTTACTGGAAAATTCAAATCCATTAAACGATCGCATTCCGGCAGAGCAGTAAGGATAAGATGTGGAAAGGCAATGAAGAAGAGAAGCATGTATATGACTCCATCCGCTGGATTGGTGTGTAATTCATCCCTGGTATCCTTCCAATGTACTATAATTTCTCCATCCGCTGGATTAGTGGTAAAAAGGTCAATAACTAACCAAGAGGTCATGGGTTCAATCCATGGTGGTCACCTACCTAGAAATTAATTTTCTAATGTTATAGGGTCAGGCGGGTGTCCCATGAGATTAGTCGAGGTGCGCGTAAGCCACATCCCGAATGGCACGGATTGCAGCAGCATGCCGTTCAACTAAACACGTGAAGAGAAACAAGACAATTTTCCTAAAATGAAATTCCGGCTTGGAGAAAAAGGATTGAAATCACTACGAATTTCAACATACCATCTTCGTCGGAGTCAGTCTTTAACTCATTCGCTGCTTCATCCTTTGCGTCTCGTCCAGATGAAGGGCTGGACTTCTTAACTGTTTTCTTCGCCTTTCTTCTTGCCATTATCAGCAGCAAGTCTTTCTTCTTGACTTTACTGGACTATTAACGTTGCAGCATTCCGAGACGAATCCACACTTGGTCACCGGATTTTCGTCAATGAAAACAATACAAAGACTTTCAAACCCTAAATTAATGTAGTTCATAGTGAAATTAATTGAAGTTCGCAGTGGGAATAGCATCAATAAACACAAATGAAGGTTAATAACTTAAAATTCTAAACATTAAATTCCAAAGTTTGAAGAAATCTAACCGCCGAAGACGAGATTAGATGGATTGAAGTTCGTCGGTGAACTGCCGCGAAACCTCTCTCGTCCTCCTTGTAAGATCCGGCGGGAGAGAAGATACTAATTTGAAATTGAATAAAGGGCAAGATGCCAATAACTCGGGCCGGATATTATAGATGGACCTCAAATGGGCCGATCAGCCCAGAAAGAGATGAAATTCAGCCATTGCTTTCTTCTTCTTTTTTTCAGGCCTCCATGGCGGCGGTTAGTCTTAACTTAAGCTGTACTGTTTTTAATTTCATATTTGATATCGTTCATAGCTAAGTTGCACAATAGCACACTACTGATTTCATAAGCTAAATAACCAAAAATTGAAGGAAATGAGGGAAATTGATGGTTAGAAATCTGCGGGGAGGTTAAACATTGGGATCGTTTTTCGTCTCTAGATTTTAATCTCCAATCATGGAAGTTGGTAATTCACCTACTTCTTCTGAATTCTTTGCACATATCTTGCAAACAAGTGTTAGAATCAAAGACCCATTTGCCGGAAGGTCTGTCCACTCTCAAATAATCAAGAAAGGCCTTCATCTTGGTGTGTACTTGATGAATAATCTTATGACTTTCTATGCCAAAACTGGGTCACTTAGCTTTGCCCACCATGTGTTCGATGAAATGCCCCTTAAGTCAGCATTCTCATGGAACACTCTGATCTCTGGCTATGCCAAACAGGGTAATTTCGAGGTCTCACGGCGCCTTTTGTATGAAATGCCTGACTGTGATCCTGTTTCTTGGACTGCCATCATTGTGGGTTACAATCAATTTGGTTTATTTGATAATGCGATTTGGATGTTTGTGAAGATGATATCTGAGAGAGTCCCACCTTCTCAATTCACAGTCAGTAATGTTCTTTCTTCATGCGCGGCAAATCAAGCTTTGGACATTGGTAGGAAGATTCATTCATTTGTTGTTAAACTGGGACTCGGTAGTTGTGCTCCCGTTGCAACTTCCCTGCTGAATATGTACGCAAAATGTGGAGACCCGGTCATAGCGAAAGTTGTTTTTGATAGGATAATTCTGAAGAATATTTCAACTTGGAATGCTTTGATTTCATTGTATATGCAATCTGGGCAGATTGAGCTTGCTGCTTCACAATTTGAGAAAATGCCTGACCGAGACATAGTTTCTTGGAATTCGATGATTTCGGGATATAGTCAGCTAGGGTATAATCTTGAAGCACTGGATATATTCTCGAAGATGTTGAATGAACCTTCTTTAAAGCCAGATAAATTCACCTTGGCAAGCGTTTTATCAGCTTGTGCCAATCTTGAGAAGCTGAATATTGGGAAACAGATACATGCTTATATTCTAAGAACAGAAACTGAAACTTCTGGAGCAGTTGGCAATGCTTTGATATCCATGTATGCAAAGTCAGGTGGGGTAGAAATAGCTAGACTGATTGTTGATCATAACAGGACTTCAAATCTAAACATTATAGCGTTCACTTCCCTACTAGATGGATATACCAAGCTAGGAAATCTCAAACCAGCCAGAGAGATATTTAACAAATTAAGAGATCGTGATGTGATAGCATGGACAGCCATGATTGTTGGTTATGTGCAAAACGGGTTATGGAACGATGCACTGGAGCTGTTTAGGTTGATGGTTAATGAAGGCCCTGAGCCGAATAGTTATACCCTGGCGGCCATGCTTAGTGTAAGTTCAAGTTTAGCTACTTTGGAGCATGGGAAACAAATCCATGCCAGTGCCATAAAAGCTGGAGAATCTTCAACACCTTCTGTTACTAATGCCTTGATAGCCATGTATGCTAAATCAGGAAACATCAATATAGCCAAAAGAGTTTTTGATGTTACAAGTGGGAAGAAGGAAACTGTGTCCTGGACATCAATGATCATGGCTCTCGCACAGCATGGCCTTGGAAAAGAAGCCATCAACCTGTTTGAGAGGATGCTCTCAGTTGGTATGAAACCTGACCATGTCACTTATGTAGGAGTGCTCTCTGCTTGTACACATGTGGGATTAGTGGAGCAAGGTCGAAAGTACTACAATATGATGACTGAAGTCCATGAAATTGAACCCACTCTAAGCCATTATGCATGCATGATCGACCTTTATGGACGGGCTGGATTGCTTCAAGAAGCATACCAGTTCATTGAAACCATGCCTATAGAACCAGATAATGTAGCTTGGGGTTCACTACTAGCATCTTGTAAAGTTCATAAAAATGCAGATCTGGCAAAAGTTGCAGCGGAAAGACTGCTTCTTATTGATCCTGGAAATAGTGGCGCCTACTCGGCCCTTGCTAATGTGTATTCGGCTTGCGGGAAATGGGAAAATGCTGCCAAAACTAGAAAACTAATGAAGGATAGAGGAGTGAAGAAAGAGAAGGGATTTAGTTGGATTCATATTAAGAATAAAGTTCACGCATTTGGAGTTGAAGACGTTATTCATCCACAGAAAGATGAAATCTACAAGTTGATGGCTGAGATATGGGAGGAGATAAAAAAGATGGGTTTCATCCCAGACACTGACTCAGTACTTCATGACCTTGAAGAAGAGGTGAAAGAGCAAATACTTAAACATCACAGTGAAAAACTTGCTATAGCATTTGGGCTTTTAAATACTCCAGAGAACACAGTACTGAGAATTATGAAAAACCTTAGAGTTTGTAATGACTGCCATTCTGCTATAAAGTTCATCTCCAAGCTTGTAGGAAGGGAAATCATTGTGAGGGATGCTACTCGATTCCACCATTTTAAGGATGGCTCTTGCTCTTGTCGAGACTATTGGTAGTATAAGCTTAGAGGTTTTATCCCCAAAAGAATGCTACTTGATATGAAAAAAGCACTCTCCAAGACCAAGCGTCAGAAAGCCAGGTACGTTCTTCCCCTATTGCTCTTTTCACAGTTTGATTTTATTTTAGAAATCTTTCTAAATCAACCTTTCGAATTAGAAAAGAAAAAAATTGGATGCTCTGTATACATCTTTCTGTAATCTATCTAGTTGTTCAATCACAATTTTCCGTGGAGTGAACATTTCTTTCTTTTTCTTTTTTGAACGTCTTGCATGTATTGGTGTGGGCTGCAAAAAGATGATGCATTGAGGATGCACCCAAGTTTTACTTAACAAAGTAGTATATTCTCTATTCACTAGGGGGTGGGGAATAGATTGTTTGATCTGCTAATCAAACAACAAGAACATTTCTTCTTTTTTTACATCATTCCCATCCTTGAGTGCAGAATGTACTGAATATCCATTAGGTAGTAGTTCATACCCAAAAACATATAAAAAATATCAAATTTCTTTATGGTTTATTAAACTGTATCCTTTCTTTCAAATTTGATCCTTCCATTTTATTTTATTTTGTTTTATTTTTATTTTCAAGGACTTGCATAGCAGAGTTATAAAGTACGAGTCCCCATCTTATCCCAGACAATGTGTCTTGACCTCAACTGGTTGTAGGGCGCCAAACTTCCCAACGCCATATGAATCTTAGAGAGACTGTAAGTAAAATTGGCTGAATTGTAAGATCATATAGACTTTGTTTTTAATCACTCTTTTCCACTTTATCAGAAACTATATTTATAATTTATTCCACAAATATATATGTGTGTGTGTGTGTTGTGTGTATAAATATATATATATCGTATTTCCAACTTTGACTCAATATCTACTTAATTATATTGCAGTGGAAGATTCAAGCCTTGATGTGGCTAATTTACTGGGAGCACTTAGAATGAAGGCGAACGAGTATAAAAGGTGCAAGGTTAAAGAAATATCTCTGTACTTTTTAAGTATGTAGTACAAATACGGAGTGTCATTTTCTTTCACTACTCTCTTGCATAATTTAGGTTGCCTTTATCGAGCTTAGTAGCTTGCTAACCATAAACTTATTTCAAACTAGCTTTATATCTGTAACTTGATCCGTTGGCAAATGGTGGATATAGTCAAATTGAACATGTCAGGTCTCTGACAAGCTTGAGATGAATGTAAAAGGTATAAACTTCAGTAGTTCAGTTCATACCATATATATAGATACTTTGTATTTTTCCTGGGATAATTGAATAAAAATCCTTATTCTGAGGTCTATTTCTTATTTTCGCACGAAGTGTTTTTGGTATTAAAGCGCAGTCTGTTCGAAAGTTTAAGAAACTGAATCTTGGTTCTGATAGCATCTCAATCACCTCTCAGCCAGTCTCATGGCCAAACAAGGTGTATAGGCTCGTAGCCCTCACCGAACAGAATTTCCACCAATGCACAACTTGTGATATCAATCAAGCTCAACGTTTCCAACTACATTCAGTGGAAAAATAAGTTGGCCAAACAAGGTGGTAATTTAGATTTCTGATTCTTTTTATTGCTCCCTGAAAAATTTAAGATGTTTTTTAATTAGCATATCTAAATTGAGTGTTTACTGCTGCTGCAGATTGCCTTTTGCCATATATGTGCTCAGGTTTATGTCGACGAGAGGGAGGTAATCATGTCATCTTGTTTATTATTTATGTCTTCCAATGGATGAAGCTTTTGCCATATAGACTATACTTTTATTGGACCAACTCCTGTAATTGCGAACAGAGCTCATACTCAACCATCAATGGATTAAGTATATTTGGTTTGGGATAACGAGCAGATGTGTATGATAAGTTTTCTTGTACATGATTTGGCTTTGATATTTCCATCTTGTTTTCATTTTCTTATTGTAAACATGTGCAATAGGAAAGGAATTTTGTGGTAGCCTAACACTAAAGCCGTAGCTGAATTGATTGTTGTGGACTATATTTCCTTTTTTGTGCAATCACATTGATTTAAGAGGTTACCATCAAATATTGTTTCTTTTGCACCAGTCAAGGATAAAAGATCAATCACTGTAATAATTAAATTTCAGCTTTATATTTGAACTATATCTTTATACATAAAAATATTATTTTCTGTAAAATATCACTATCTATCTGTAATATAGTAAAATATCACAATTTAAATTGTAATGTTTTTATTAAAATGCTCCAATTAACCCTGTTTGTTCTATTTAGTTGAAAACAAATGAAAAGTTGCCATGAAAAGAAGAAAATAAAATTGAAAAACAAGATGCAAAATTTTTTACCATCCATGCAGCTGCATAGTTCTTTGTACTTTATCCTTGAGAAAACTAACTGAAAATTTTCACAGTTACGGAGATTGAATAAGAGGCGAAAGATGAAGACACATTGACCTGCTCAAGGTCATCTCTATTGAAAACCCTTGGGCAAATCAATAAATTGCCATTAAATAGGAGTTTATAGTTCTTATTATAGTTATTTTTAGTACAAATAATTGTGAAAATGGAAGATTAAACCTCACACATCTAAGATGAAAGAGCCAACCACTCAATATCACGATTTTTTCTACACAATTTTTAAGAAATTAAGAGGAGAAAAACACGTGGGTGGAAGAAATATATAGCCGATGCACATTTTTCTTCATCATTTTCCTAAAGTTCTTAGAAAATCAGTAACATGAGATTGTAAGAAAAAAAAAGTGCCATAATTCCAATTGAGGCCCAAACCAAACCATATTTCTTCCTGACAGCCGCAGAGTTTGATGTTTGATGTTTCATTGGGAGGCCAATTTTCAAGCTTCGTCTCTCATATTTACGTCCTCTATCATCACGTCATACCTCTTTTCTGAACAGTAGAAGGCGCTGCTAAATACACGAATATGGTGCCACTGCCCACTCTAGTTGTATCTCTACTAATTTGTTTATGAATTATGTACCAAACAAGGCTTAAGAGTCCTCGACTCAACCTTACGTCGCTCCCTTCGAGATTCACCTTGACATTTTAGGAATCACAAAATTGTCAACTTAAATCAGTTCTTTAGAGCATTTATCTGTCTCTGAACAAAAAAAAAACTCAGATGCATGAAAACTACACAACACCGCAACAATCTGTCTCAGTCAGGCATCGGTACTCCAACTACAATCCTAGTAACTAACAGCACAACACCGAGCATGTAGCACTTTAGATAAATCTGATAATGTGCTAACAATAAAAACAGTCAGTAATGATCAAATGATGATGGCCGCCCACCACGGCTAGGCCGATCATAAGGAGCTGGTCTGTTTCTATAGCTTCTTCCCTCGTCGCGTGCAGGACCACCACTTCCATACTTATCAACCCCACGAGGCCCACCATCTCTATAATACCCTCTATCTTTGCCATAGCCATTTACAGGAAAACGATCAGAATCGTTATTATACCTACTGCTTCCAAAGCGATCTCCACCAGGTGGGTACCTGCAGATTTATATATAAAATCAGGAATGAGATTGATTAACTATATGATGCTGCAACAAAACAATTGAGCAGTCATAAATTAATCAACAAAAGAAAAATATAATATTGGATCGCTACTGCCAATTTATTATTTCCGAGTGATTATTACTTTAAACGAACAAATAATGCCCTAAAAATCCACAGAAAACATCAGTCAGTACCTGTCACTAACATAGCGATCACGACTTCCATATTTGTTGTCCCTGCTGCTGCTATCAAAGCGATCTCTATCTCCAAAGCGCCCACCACCTTCATAACGATCATCCACATAACGATTAGTATCTCCAGCAAAGCGATCTCCACGATCACTATCACCAAGCCGAGAACGTGCAAGAAATGAGTCTCCTCCCCTTCCTCGGCCACCACCAACTGAAGGACAATCTCTAGCCCAGTGTCCAAGACGACCACATTTGAAGCACTCATCTTGCCTCGCAGATCTATCTCCTCCCCCACCCCCATAGCTACCCCTGCCACCAGTTGAGTACCCTCCTCCCCTGTAACCATGGTCCATATCTTCTCCCATTTTAGGTTCAGCCTTGTTCACTGAAATTATTCGATCTCCAAACTCCTGTCCATGCATCTCTCTGATAGCATCATCCATTCCCCGGCGATCCGAAAATGTAATAAAGCCAAAGCCACGTGGGCGGCCTGTATTCTTTTCCAACATGATCTACAGGAATGCCAGAGAGCAAATCAATTGAACAGCCAATAAACTTAAATCAAGTGATTAGAACAGAACTACTAAAGTACATCCCATGCTAATAATGTATACTAGGTGAAAACTAGAAACTTGACAGCCATCAGCATAATCTAACCCTAGATTATAAAGTAAATTTGTCCAATGTAACAAAAACCAGCATCAAAGAAACAGGGATGAAGACCACCACAATTAAAGATAAATAAATAACCCAGAGTTCCCACTTCCTCAATGTTCAAAGATGACAGGCTTCAAGATAAACTCTACGACCTGACCACCAATATAAGGTGGTTTGTTTTGGTATTTAAGATCCCTGTTCATAGCCTATAAAAGTTTGGAGTTAAAGGACACGAGGTTAATCTAAAAGCATGGAAAACTATACCCAATTTTGGGCTTGAAGCCCATAAGTACAACTGTGACAAAGTCGAGAGGTATAGATTCAATACCAAACAGTTACCATGATCTAGAGGTTTCAAACTCCAACAACAACTAATAAAAATAGAGGTTAAAACTCCATCAAATTATCATTCAGGACACATGGTTAACAAACCTACACTCCATTAGAGAAGCAGAATAACAGAATACGTTATGAGTACAAGCTGGTGATGAAGTTCAACCTATCACATACTGTATACACGATAAAAAAGTACAACATCAAAGAGAACTCATTTAAAGTAACTGACAATAACACCACAAAAATGTTTTAAAAAGTCTGACAACTTACTTTTTCTTTCGTTTATGAACTCATTGCAACATGTTACATAATTCCTTAACAAAACAAAAGCGCCTGCACGTCTTTAGGTCTACCTTCTGAAGTGAGTATCTTAGATCTCTAGTCCCCTTTTATTCAAAAGAAACAATGCCATAAAAACATGGCTACATGGCCTTCTTCTGTGCAGTCAGGCATCCAAAAACGGCACTCAAAGTCAATCTTAACTAAAAAAAAGCCCACTACAAACACTTCATTTGATGTGTGAATTACTCCAACTAAGGGATTAATTAACCTCAATGTTGTAGTCAAATGATCATATTGGGACGTGATGTGAAGTAGATGGTGGAATAAATCTCAAAAAAGAAAAATGAATCCTTAAACAACATATCTTCCAGGATGAATGGTCTGGGAAACACAGGCAAGAAGACACAGCAAAATTTCAGGCAATTGAGATGCCAACTTATTCCGAAATAGAGATCCCATCAGCTTGTGGACACAAAAGGCTGTACTAGAAAACTTGATGACGACAACTTGCATGGCAACCACAGAGTTCGTGGACAAGAGGCTGTATTAGAAAATTTGACGACGAGAAAACTTCTGCCATGGCAACCATACTTAACTAGGCACATATTCATATTCAACCCCTCTTAAGTTTAAATATAAACAATAATCAATGAATTCAAACTTTGCTAAGACAAAGACTGTCAATGAGTATAAAATGAGGAAACTAGCACACCAACACCAGAAAAAAGGAAAACAGAACAGCAGCATTCTTGGCCAATCTTGAGAAACAGGAAAAGGGTGCAAACAAAGGAATGAAAAACTACAGCTCCATAATTTCTCACGTTGCCACAACCTAAATCCATTCCTCTAAACAGGAACTGCAACACTGCACCTACAGGAACTCAAATTTAGCTTCACATCCAATTGCTCTCTTGCAGACTGCAGTACTATACCCAACAGATAGACATTCATAATGCTCGGGCATAACAGAAAACAGAGGGCCTAAGAACTCTGGAACCTTTGGATAGCCATAATATCGACATCATTGTCCACGGTCCTGTCCATCACATATTACTTAACAAGCTCACCATCGATGAGAACAACTGATCAGAAAAGGTCCTCAAGCGGATATTTACAATTCAGTTGACATCGTACGAGGAGGAAACCATGTCAAACTAAAGACTACAAATGCAGTTTGGCCGATTCTTCATAAAATGTCTGAGCTGCAAAGCCTGGCATCATTAGTACAATTTCTAGCCACATAAGCTGCTAAACAGAAACCGGCACAAAAAACTTTCTGAGCATGCGTGGAAATGTAGGGTACTCTGGCAACTTCATCACAGAAAAATGAAATTGAAAGATGCAGTGTCCACTCAAAAGAATGAAATGATTATTGATCTCCCAAAACTGTACCTTTGCATGCTATCATAAATCTTAGCCATAAAACACGCACCACTTTTACGTTTTCTTCTTCATCTTAAATCAAACTGACAACTCTCAACATCAGTGAAACTAGCAAATGAGAAACCAGCTATCTTTCACTTGGATAGTAATTAGTCGCAGACAGGAACACGAAGAAAGCATTACAAAGAAGCAGTCAGTACTTAATACAACAAAACGTTCCATCTATGACATATGGCTTCTGAACACTTTCTGAGATTAGATGACTTAGCAAACTCATTATCTGAGTCAATATAGCAATCTAGCCCAGACTTTCTGCCCCACGCAACATCTCGTATAACCACATAAACTTCATCATTAACTTTTGGTCATACCATTGGTAAGAAGGGTAAGCCAAGGATAAGTTGGGCTTAATAATCATCCAAAGCAAGATAAAATTCACCAATAAAATACTAGAACGTTTATTAGTCGGATCCTGAAAAATTTTAGTGACTTCAGTTTCCTCATCAAAAACATCAAGGAACAATAAAACAAGAAAGGTTTGCTCCAGCAGGCATCAGCACATCCCTTGTTAATAGTTCCTCTGGTTTAAATCAAGAATGTCAAGTTCTTTTATACCACAGAAACAATTAGTCGCTGAATTTGCATACTAAAATCCTACCAAACACCAATCAGCTAGCGCACAAGATTGAGTTTGCAGGCAACCATATTCCCAATATCCAGATGGTAGCACTTTTTCTTAACCAGCAGACCTAAATCAAATTATACTTAAACCCAAACAACCCTATGACCTTCAGCATCTTGATGCATTCAACTTTACATCGATAGTGAAACCGCTTCCCAAAAAGTTCATTAACAGCGTCCTCATTCACAAGGGAAAAAGAAACATCATCAGGAAAAGGAGGTTGGAGAAAAAAAAATAAAAGTGTCATAAAACAATACTGAGAAAACAAAAAATCATGGCTTCAGATGGTAAAAGTTAATCTTGCAGTTCATCTGCGGTGTTTTGACATGCTATCATCAGAGGAAAAAGGGGTGTAAATTTACAAATTATATTCTTCATACGAACATTAGCACGGAATGACACCCATTTTACAAATTCCTCTATTTCCTTCTCCTATGAGATATAAATGAAAAACTTATTCCAATGAGTTCAGTTTAGACAAAGTTCAATAAAGATCAAACTACAAATCGACGAATATATATAAATAAGGGTAACCTGAGAATCGATAATTTTGCCGAATCGATTGAAGGCATTCTCAAGCTGACGCTCCGTGATGTCCCACGACAACCCTCCCACAAATATTCGGTACTCTTCTCTTCCGGCCATATCAAGCTCCGGATTTCAGGGGGAAAATCCTCCTGCACAACAAAAACCAAGGTAATTAGAGAAATAGAAGCACAATGTTAGACGAAAATCAGCGAAAACGAAAAAGCATTCAGTAAAATTCCTACCGCAAAGAACAATTGATACTGAGAATTTGAAGAAAATGGTGAAAGTGGAGAAAGGGAAATACCTAGTTTGTGCGGTTAGAGTGAAATGTTCTGATAGAATGAGTCTTCGCGCCTCGTTTCTAAAGATTCCTCAAGAACCCTAGAAAACAAATTTGTACCAACACACGATACGATATTTATTTATTTTTGCTTTTTTAAATCAAAATCAAAATGCTCCTCCAAAATACTTAATATATATACACAATAAAATTAAAGGATAAAACTGTTTAAATTTTACAGTGATACATAATCTAAAATTTTGTTATATTGTTAATGTTTTTTTTCTTTCATTTTAATATATTCGAAAATGCAGTCATTAAAAGGCTTCTCAATTTCACCCAATTTTTCTTTATAATAAATGCATATTTATTTCTTAATTTACTTTATTTTATTTCATGAAATACAAAGTTTGGAAGTTAATTAAATAGATTTCTTTTTTCGATTTATCTATCGCAACCGGAAGAGTAAGCATGAATTTATCTCCATGTGTTTACATGGCATTCAAATTTCTCAAATTGGCTGGCTATTTGTTGCACTTTTGATAGCAAAAAATTCCTCCTTGAACCTGAGAATGTCGAGTGGTTTTTTTTTTTTTCATTTTAAAAAAGAAATTAAATAAAAAGGGTAAAATAAGATTTAATTAAAATTTGTTGCTTTTTAATTAAAATGTTTAAAAAAATCACCAACTTTTTAATCCCAATAACTATAAAATAAGATTTAATTAAAAACATTTTGCCGTCAATTAATTAATCCTTACAATTTTAATTGTCCTTTTCTTCTTTTTGTTTTTTACTATATTATTTTCCGCTGGACTAAAAACAGTATATTTTTCCACCTTGTTCTGATTGTTTATGATTTTTTTTTCAAAATAAAAATCAAACCGATTCAATAAGTAAAAAACCGATTCGAACCAACCGAACCGAACCGTCGAAAAGCCTGACTCCTTGTCATGCTCTCTAGCATTGACACATCAAAAACAGGTAGAGAAGAGCAGAGAAAATGGAGAAGAACCAATAACAGAAGAAAATGAAGTATGTGAAGAAGTTTATGGATTAGAGCTTCAACTCTCAAACTCAAATCTTAAATGTATAAATTAAAAAAAAAAACAACACATTCAAAGCTTTTTTTATCTATTTTTCCATGATGCAACTCTCATTTACACCCTCTCCCTTACCTTTTACTTTTTACTCTACTCCAAACTGTACAGTTATAAAGAGCTACTTCTGTAAAAATGACTATCAAATTCCTTTTTACTATTACCATCCCATCAGTATATTTCTTACTCCCTCTTCGATCTTGTTCTGCTGCACCCATACGATGTCACCTTCGTCGAGCAAGATTCGATAAACTTCCCATTCCCGCCCATGGATCATGTGCCTCCCTATCTCCACCTAAGAACACAAAATGGTTTTTCTGTTAGTAGTAAGAACACAACATCAAGATATGATTAGGCAATAGTTGGATGACTGATTAGTACCGAAAATATGCTCATATTGAGTTGTTTGAGTGCCAAAGTAATATCATGAAAAACAAGGGGGCGGCCACGGCCAGATAACTCCACAGGATTGGCTACTAGAAGCTCGGTGTCAGGACCCCTGCTCACTACAGCAGCTCGAAGAGGCCGCGTGAGTTCCATTCTTAAACGGGAACATAGAGAATTTTGCTTGTTTGGGTCAACTATCTTACTGCCATCTGATTGCATTGTGAATAACTCGATATCACATTTTCCTCTTGAATTGAGATGGAACCGTCCATAGGAAACCTGACCGTCAAACAACCAAACTTTCTTAAACTCAGAAATGTGAGGCAATAGTGATAATAAATCTCACACAGGTCAATGAAACACATTCCAAAAAATATTACGAGAAGCTGTATCAAACGAGTGATGACTGTGATGGAGTGCTCGAATGTAGAGATGAATGAAGTTTACCTGAATATTGTAATCCTTCAAAGTTCTCATGATATCATACATAAGACCTTTGTGATCTAGACAAAGAAGTTGAACAACGGTGTGAGAACGGCTAATGGCATTGTCCATACTAACGACTACTGAATTCGAGGGAAGATGTCTGTTCGAAGGTCCATTTGGCAGCTCCAAACTGAACAATTCTTCAGAAATGGAGGAAGGTAGATATGGTGAGCGTTGTGAACATGCAGTAAATTCCGGCCCTGCCAACTCGATCTCACAACTCATTAGGGCATCAGCCAAAATCTTTTTTAAATGATGCATCGTCTCCTCCTGTCTCTTTCTCGTGTGAAGAAGTTCTCTGATTGCAAGAATTTTGACACAAAAAAAACATCAATAAGAATTATTTGAACAAAAGGCACACCTGGACACATGCTTTATTAAAGTTACCACGCCTGAAGTATGGTGATTTCTGCCTTTGATTATTTTTGGAAGGTTAAATTTGGTTAGATCATATCGTTTAGATTATATCATTACATATTCAAATCATGATTTGGGTGTATCTCATGTTAAAGTATGTTAGCATTTAATTAATATTTTATTGGTACAAATAGGTTATTATGTCATGTATCAATCAAGAAAGCATTTGAAATCCTAGTTGATTTTGCAATCTTTCTATTCTCCCTCTCCTAAATTCCTACAAGATTCAAGCAATTCATTCAAGTTCCAGATTCTCAATCCAACATTCGTATATACAAAGGATCTTTATGGCTTCAGCACAGTGAAACGTGATATCTTGAACAAACCTTGTATCGGTAATAAAGAAGAGGTCCATCATTTTTCCATCCGGCGCAGTGGAAACCTTCACCCTTCTTATTGTTAATTCTAGCTCACAAAGGACCTCAGTCACATCTACAGGGGGAGAACATAACGACGCAGGTCAATAGGTATATAAACTAATAAGCTTAACGTTTGCCCTATATATTTAGAGAAATAAGCTATCTCCTTGATATAGGCATCATCAACCAACTTCAATTCTAAAGTTATCAGGAAACAATAATAATAATAATATTACCATGCAAAAGGCCCTTAGGATGAGAAGAACACCAAAATTTCAATAGGAAAACATCTGGAGGTTTCTGTATCTCCTTTTCTTGCTGATAAAATCGTATTCCTGAAGTGGAAAAATGGGAAGGGCAGACTTCCAACAACCTCTTCTTCAACAAAGGCCACCTGGTAGTTGGCTTCCCCACAACCCAAAAGACTATATAACACCATTTTCCATCTGTAGAGAAATCTGCTCCCAAAGAAAACATTACAGAACATGATCAGGATTCAGGAGTAACAACAGGATCGACAGATCAAAGAGAAAAAACACACATCTCTACTTGACAAATACTGATAATCATAAAAAGAAAGCTAGAACAACCCCTAAAGAAAGTAATGGTCTAAGAACAACCAACCTCTTTGGTACTAAAGATGAAAATCCAAATTGGGGTATACCAAAACCACTAAAAATCTCAGAACCCACCAATTTCTTTGTATACCATCATAAAAATGCGGATCTAAACAAACAAGAATTCAAGCCCCCAGCAGAATAATGACAGAATAATGATAAAACACAAGGAATAAAGAGAAGGGAGTAGGCTTTTTACCTCCTCTTGAAATACTCAAACCAAAAAGCAAAATGATTCTACACAAATCACATCCAAGGCCAGTCTTATCAGGGCAATTCACAGTGATAACATGAGGATCCCCTTGCTTTTCTCCAGAAGTAATAACCACAGGATCTTCATACAAAATGCCCATTTTCTCTCAACTTCTTCTTCTTCTCTTCCACGTCACTACACTCTGGCTTCAACCCTTTCCTTCTCCATTAGAATAGAGTGAAAAAATCGAAGTGGGTGTTCTAATTCTTGGATGAAGTGCTGTACTGGAGCAAAGGGATTGAAGATGGCGTTGAAAGAAAGTAAAATCTGGGACAATAAACGAAGAAGATATCATCCGTGTCCCCTTTTTCCTGTGCTTGAACGCTTTTTTCCCACTGGATTTTCTTCGTGGATTGGTGGTTTTATGACTAAGACCATCAATCCCAATTTCTCTTTTCGTCTCAAGATGGAAAAAAAAATTCCCTTTTTGATGCTAAGTTCCTCCTTCTCGTGGCTTTTCGTCTTTTGGGATTCGGCAATTCGGACGGAGAGATTTTCGGGATTGTCTCTTTCCCACCTTTCTTTGCTTACTCCGTCGTGGTACTCGTGTAAATTCATACATCCCTAAATTAGAAGAATTGACATTTAATCCATATCTTTATCTTTTAAAAAATATATTCATTTAAAGGCGAATTATGAAAAATATTTAATAAAATTAAATGTCATTAACTTTTATCCTTTAGTAGTTTTTTTCTTTAATATTTGTTCTTTTTTTATTATTTGTTTAAATAATGTAAAAACAAAATAGAAATTTTATTTTATAAATATACAATGTTTTTTTAATTATTATAAACATATATGGGAGATTTTTAAATATATTTTATTTAATTATTAATTATTATAAACAATTATTACTTTTATCCTATATTTTAAAATATTGTTTTACATTTAATTATTATTCTAAAAAATGCTACATGCCCTATCAACGATAGACATTGACAAAAACTAATAGAAGTACAACAGTGTCTAACGATAGACATTGATAGATACTAACAAAAACTAGTAGAAACACATTAGTGTCTATCATTGATATAATATGAATCTTTGTTATCTTTTGCATATATTTTGTCAATTTTGTCAATTTTTTGAAATTTTCAATATATAATCTATAACACTAATTAAGAAAATATACCTTAATAGTATAATAGAAACAATAGAAATTTGTAAAAATCACCTTTAAAGTACGTTCTAGTTATACCCTCAATCGAGTCAACCATAATTATAACTTGATTGGTTGATATCATATCTAAAACTGTAATTTTGGTTATTATTGTTTATCCCTCTTTTATTTTTTTCACTTATTGAAGCATAAAAAGCATAGAATTTTACCATTTTTAGTTCTCAAAACTAAAAAGGAGCGTTTGATTCATAAGTTTAAAAAATGTATATTTTGAGTCATCTAACTTTTAAGAATAGTTGCATTTAATTTATAAGATATTTAAATGTATGTTTTAGTTATTAACTCGTTGACGTAATTAAAATTGTTTTAAATAATTGTATGATATTTAAAATTATATACCTAGTTTTAAAAAAATAGATAATTTTTTTAAAAAATAGCTTTTTAATTAAAAATGTTGCATAATTATTTAAAATAATTTAATTAATTATTTAAAATAATTTAATAAATTATTTGAAAAATCGTCTAAACCTATTTTTAAATTTCAAATACTACAAAAGGTGCGCTTTGAAAAATTATGAACCAAATTTAGCTTTTTGTTTATATATAGAATTTTAAGATTATAAAGATATTATTTTTCAAAACAATATATATATATATATATATAAATTAAATTAAATTTGGTTTTTTCCATATATAACAAATAAGCATCAAATGTAACACAATTGAATGAATAATGCATTAAATAGCCTTCTTTGTTATTTTGAAACTTTAAATAATTTCCACCTGTACTATCTTTTTTTTCCTTTTCTTAAAATGAAAATATTAATTATTATTATTATTACTATTATTATTGCTATGTCAACAATGAGCATAAGGTTTTCTTTTTTAAAAGTCAACTGGACGTTAAAGAAGTGAAAATTTAATGAATAAAATTTAAAAATAACCGTTTTAAAAAATGGCCAATATACTTTATTACTAGATAGATGGTAATAGATAATGACAAGTGCTTTTAAATAATGGGACATATTAAAATACCAGGACAAATATCTAAAACAATGGGATATTTTCGGCGAACTAAATAAATAAATAATTATTTATTTGAATTGAGAATAATATAATTATATGATAATTTTATTTTAACGGTAACGAAAATAATGAATTCGAAAATTAGATCGAATAATGTTAAATTGCGAGGGCGACATGAAATTATAGTTGATAGATTGTGTAAATTTAAATTAAATAGGCAACTAAAAACGAGATCAAAATAGTTAATAAAAATTAAATAAAATTGAATGGTGTTGAGATCCGATAAAATCCTTTTATATACGACAATAAATGTGTTACTTCTCTTTTTGCCAATTAATTTTGAGATTGGATAATTTAAAAGTTTGTAAATCCTACGTACATAAATTATCTGTAATGTTACAGATTTTAAAACTTCATTTTAAATTTATAATTTATAATTGATTTAAATTTATGAGTATTTATAATTTATTAAACTTAAAGAAAGTTTATAACTGAATTAAAATACTAATTCAAGCAGTAAGATATTTAGGGGGGGGGATTATAGATATTTCAGTACGGCAAACCCAAAGAACCAACGGGTCGGATTATAAGAACGGGTATTTATTTTTATCGTGTCGTGTCGGGCTCCGGGTATATTGGAATGGATATATAAGTATAGCAATTGTATCGCGATATTTTTACGATACGTTCGGTATGTCTGGAACTACCGAACACGGCCTACATCCGCAACTAAGATTCAGCCACGTGGTATATTCCTTTTATCCAATTGCACAAAAAGAAATAAAAAAAAAAGTAGGAAAAATAAAAGCCAGGGACCACTGCAAATCGTGATAACTATATACCAAATTTAGTCATTTTTACAATTGTATAAACTAAAATACAGTCTGCAATAACTTAGTTCAACTTATATTTGTATATCAGTAAGAAGTAGCTTAAACTTTTTTTTTTTCGAAAAAAGTTAATAATTTAATCTCATACTTTCAAGGTAAAATTTAATCTATATGCCTTAAAAACATAAAAATGTTGCTTTCATAATTTCCACATAATTTGAAAACGGTTTAAAAAAACATAATATAGTTTATATGTCAAATACACACTGACTTAATTCAATGAACATGAAAACGTAAAATAAAATCGAGATTGAAACCAAATAAATTGTAATTATCTCGTGATATTCTTCTAATGAAATTTGGAAGAGACGGTAAATTGATATATTTATAAAAGTTTAAAGTTTAAACCTAAATCGATGTTATTTTATTTATCCTAACATAATCTGGTTGATGATGGAGATCATACGCCATACATTTCATCTATCATGTAAATGTGTAAGTCCTAATTAAAATATATGGAGCAAACTATGGAGATAATCAACCACTTTTAATTTGCTTTACTTTTTATTGTGTGGACAATATTCCCTCAATTTCATAAATTAGGTAAACCAATCACCTAATGATAAATCTTGGCAACTTCAATAATAGTAATATTAATAATAATAATAATAATAAATATTGGCAACTTTAACGATGTCAATAAACAAAGTCATAATATTATGTAATTTCAAATTAGTGAGTACTATTAGCCACAGTGAGAGTATATAATTTAACTAATTGTGATATTATTAACAAACTTTATATTATGTTTAAACTTACCTACATGTCCTTTGAATTATGCTATTCGGTGAATTTGAATTGTGTTTTAGTTCATCGGACCAATAAGTTTCATTAACCCACTTCAACTTAAATCGATCGAGATAATCAACATATTCACTTCCACCTCTGATTTAACTTTTTTAGTACTCAACTATTTCTAATTTAAATTTCATTAGCTAAAATATATTTGGAAGTGTTAGCCTGCAATTCTACCTCAAATTGGTGACGTACGAATTGGGTTGAAATGAAATTCAATAGAAACTTGACTAACTCAAATCAATCTTTATTTGGTTTGCGTTCGTAATTTATATGTTTGAACATTTTTTTTGTAATTTTCGTGTTATTTTAGGACAACAATTGCGCATTTAAGTATTTAAACTTTTCAACTTTAAGATGAAATATCGTATTAATTATTCCTGAACTAAGTTCGTTTTAAATGTATTAACCCTATTAATACAGATCTCATGTAACTATATAATATGCCCAAATTGTGAACGAAGAAATAGACATGTACATATATTATATTATCCACCAATAAAATTCTCCCCCACACTTTTTAAATTTGAAGATTTTCCCTCAATTCTTTTAATTTACAAGATTTCCCCTCAATTACAGTTGGGTTTAATTAATTGCTTTTTGAGGTGGCGAATGTCACAATAAACAACTATTAGCGTTATACGTCACCGTTTTAGCGACTTTTTGGTTGCATTATTAAGCCTTTGTTTTAATTTATTGAATTTAATTTTTAACGTGATTAATTTAAAGACATGTGTTTCATAGGAGAAGGCACAAGTAACTTTGAAATAATCATAAATTAATAAACCAACATGCTGATTGATATAATATAATTATATAGACTAATCATAGTCAATATTGTCGACTTGGAATGACTTCATATTAAATTCATTAATGTGTACCTACCATTGCGGAGTTCCTTTATTAGATTTTGTTCCCTTGTCTCACATTTTTCCACAAAGTTTAGTACTTATTTATTGTTAGAAAAATAAATAATCGATTGTTACAAGATTTTAGGGTTTAATTAGTTTAGTGATTAGTAATAACTCACTCACACATGGATTTGTTATATGGAACTAATTAACCTATAGTTATTAAAGCAGTGGTCCATCTAATTTGTGGGTTTGACTTTGTCATATGAGTGGTAAGCCTCTAACGTTCATGATTTAGTTTTTTCCTTGCTATAAATTAGATTAAATATCTCACTTATTTGAGGTGAATATTAAGCTTTTTTCACAGGTGGATGTAGATATGTCTTACATAAGTATGAAAATGTTAACAATTATACAATTTTGAAGGTTAAATTTATGCACTTGCAAATGACTACCATACTTCATATTTTTGCAATTTTTTTAACAAAAAGGTTGAGATAGTACGATAATATACCCATATTTGATTTAACGATGAATTTTTGCAATTTAACTAAGTAATAATAATAAAGTTAAAGTGTTATTTTGATCCTTGTATACTTTAAATTTTGTCCAATTGTAGCATATACTTTCAATTGTCTAAATTTAGACCATAATTTTTCAATAAATATTTAATTTAATCCCACAAAATTAACAATAACTTTTTTTTAAAAAAAGACACGTGTGGATATGTTTTGAAATTAATAGTAAAATAACAATGTTTTTCTAAACAAGTCGACCATAAATTTGGGAGTTGAATTTAAAATTTATTGGGAGTATATATTTAGATTAAAATTGAAGGAATTTTGAACTAGGTAACAACAATAATAATAAAATTGGAAAGGTGTAAAGAATACGTCGTCGTTTAAAGGTCAATATTCTGACTTCTCTGTCAAACGTAGGCGAAGAGGCAAATGCCACGACTCATACATGGCCTCCACGTGTCGTTTACCTAAGGAGACACCTATATCAGTTACCACCTATCTTTCAAACCTCATTTACTATTATACCCTTACGTCGGTTTACCAATCCCAACGAACCTCCAATTCTTTTCTAAAGGAACAAAATAATATTAAATACAATTTATATATATTTTTTAAAGTTTAAATTAGCATGATATACGAATTTTTTTTCAAATGGAAAACATTAACAAAATATGTAAATATGTAGATTATTATTACACGAGAAATTATCAATTTACAAAATATTTATTCTTTATAGAAAAATTTTAAGTATAATTGATTTTTGTGTTTTACTTGTTTTTTTATAAAATATAAATAATTTGTTTTTTTTTATAATAAAATTTTTAGATTCTAGAAATGTTTATATTAATAAAAAAATCTATCGGTATTTATGAAAAAAAATGACTCAAATTTGAAAACTAGGTAAATTTTATTTTGTGAACGAGTTTAAGAAATCAATAATGCTTGCTTATATATATATATAAAGTGTAAATATGAAAAAAAAAATGACCCTATATATATTTGATGGATGGACAGAATGGTAAATGTGCAGTTCTATGATTCTGTAAACCGCCACGAAGACAAAGCTAGAAAAGCGCCCTGCCAAACGGCAAAACTCGAAGACACAAAATTAGAAGCAAAAACAAAATGGCAAAGGCGGTAACCCTCCTTCTAACATGCGCATTTTGCCTCACATTGCTGATTTACGCTATTCCCTCAGCCACCTCCCTCAGCCGTGACCCTGAATTCCTACGCCAAGTCACCGACGCCGAGATTATCAACAATCTCCCCGCGGGGAGCGAGAGGAAGTTCGTCATGTTCATGGAGAAGTACGGGAAGAGCTATCCGACTAGGAAGGAGTATTTGCACCGCCTTGGGATTTTTGCCAAGAATTTGATTAGGGCCGTGGAGCATCAGGCGTTGGATCCGACCGCCGTGCACGGCGTGACGCAGTTCTCGGACTTGTCGGAGGATGAGTTTGAGCGGATGTTTATGGGAGTGAGAGGCGGCGCAGGTGAAGCGGGGTTGGCGGAGATGAATCAGGCGGTGGAGGTGACGGCGGAGGAGGTGAAGGGATTGCCGGAGAGGTTTGATTGGCGGGAGAAGGGGGCTGTTACCGGAGTTAAGATGCAGGTAAATTCTAGTGACTATACTTGATCATAAATTTTGGAAATGGCACATATGTCGTTGAACTATCTAAGCTTATTGTTTAGCATATACCATATTTAACAATATTCATAATCTTTATTTATTAATATGCAGAATTTAAATGATCGAAATAATTTAATGTTTGCAATTATGTTATTAGAATATATGTGTTTGACTTATTAATTTGTAATATATTTACTTAATTGAAGGTTTAATATAGTCCTAAATTAAATTTAGTACTAATTTTTTTTAAAAATGAAAAATGAAATAGGTATATAAAATTAGGATCTGTTTATGATTTGATTGTTTGGGAGTGAGCAGGGCACGTGCGGATCATGCTGGGCATTCAGCACGTGTGGAGCAGTTGAAGGCGCCAATTTCATAGCTACCGGAAACCTCCTTAGCCTCAGCGAGCAACAGCTCGTCGATTGCGATCACACGGTCAGTACCCTGATTTACCCTTCCCCAATTTCCTTTCTCCAAATCTGAACCTTTCATTTTCTCTTCCATTCCCCAGTGCGATCCAACGGACAAAACCGCTTGCAACAACGGCTGCAACGGCGGCCTAATGACCAACGCCTACAAATACCTAATCCAATCTGGCGGCCTGGAGGAAGAATCTTCATACCCTTACACCGGCCGCCGAGGCCAATGCAACTTCCAATCCGACAAAATCGCAGTTAGGGTCTCCAATTTCACCACCATTCCCATCGACGAGAACCAGATCGCCGCTCATCTGGTCCGCAGTGGCCCGCTCGCCGTCGGCCTCAACGCCGTGTTCATGCAGACATACATCGGCGGCGTATCCTGTCCGTTGATCTGCGGGAAGAGATTCGTCAACCACGGCGTGCTTATGGTCGGGTACGGCGATGAAGGTTTCTCGATTCTTCGGTTCCGGAAATTGCCGTACTGGATTATAAAAAATTCTTGGGGAGAACGGTGGGGAGAACAGGGTTATTATCGCCTGTGCCGCGGCCATGATATGTGTGGAATTAATACTATGGTTTCGGCCGTCGTTACTCAAGCTTAGATTTAATTTTGGGATATGTTTTTCTTTTTCCCATACTATTCTAGGGGATATGTAATTTAATTTGCAAGTGCTTTTTTTTAATGAATGGACTTTATTTTAGGGAAATTAACTAAACCTTTTTTTTAATTAACTGCGAGTTTTTTTTAAATTAGTTTTACAATTAATTATGCTAATGAAAAAGATTATGCTAATCATTGACCATTCAAACACCGGAAATACAAATCTATATATCATACATTATGTTATCATATGAAACGAGACTATATCTAACTATAATTAGTAACATTGATTCAACCGCGACGACGTTGGGGATAAGACACAAACCGCGGACTTCCAATGGCTTCATCTCTAACCTTCTCTCCCTATCCGTTTTTGAACTCCCGCGCTCTCCCTCCAACCTTCTTCCATTTCATCAATGCCGCTTCTTCCAAAATTTCACCACTATCCGCTTCTTCTACGAGTAATCCTCTCAGGTTAAAGCTCCGACGAACTTCCAAAGCATCTTCTGAAGGTTTGTTCACCCTTAGTCTTTGTCGATTCTCAAATTTAGAATCTGTACAAGTAGTTACCCAGAGCTGATGTTCGTCTTGATTCTTGCTGTTTCCAAGTATTTCTCTCATGGAGGAACTGGAACTTGCGTCTTTCCGATTAGAAATTGCCGAAAGTCTCAACAAACCTGGAACTAATTGTTCCTCCAATCGCTTGGTTGTCCTATACTTTCCTCTCATTTCATCTTCTCATACCCTTTCTTTGATATGGTACTCTTAATTTCGATTCTGCAGGGGCTCCCAATGAATTGATCGAGGATTCCAAGTTTGTGCCCTTGAATGCTGACGATCCCAGATATGGTCCACCTGTAAGTTCTGGTTAGTTTCAGCATCATTGTTGCAAAGTTTTCACTTGAGTGTTCTTTTTTCGAAGGGAGGCATGGTATGTCTTTTTGTTGCTCCCTTTTCAGTGAATTTCTTTGATTCTTTATGTTTGTTATTGTCTAAGATTTCGAATTCAATTTGATTGAGGAACTGGATTGAAAGCACCTTCTTCTAAATTTTCATTGTGGACAAAACTTTGTTTGTCTTATAGGGTTATTATTCTTTTATGCTTCTCTTAGAGTACGAAGTTTTGTCTTTAAACTATTTCCTTTCCTTTTTCTTAAGGAGTAAGGGAAAGTAGTTTGAAATCCAGACTGTTCATTATTACAGGCATTGCTGTTGCTGGGCTTCGAACTGGAGGAGGCAGTGAAGGTAAGCTTTGAGGTGGGGGGGGGGGGGGGGGGGGGGGGGGGGGGGGGGGGGGGGGGGGGGGGGGGGGG
>JBBPDJ010000002.1:546839-656206 GCA_037974625.1 Cucumis cinereus | reverse complement strand
TTTGTTGGGGGGTTTTCCCCCCCCCCCCCCCCCCCCCCCCCCTTTTCTGCAGTTCAACTCTTGCAAATTTAAAGAAGTAAAAGCACATTATGTTTTATCCAAATAGGAAATGAATGTCATTGGTGGAGCATTGAATTTCAAGGGACAGCTAGTTAAGGGGGCGATTCTGTAAACTAATTAGTCTGTGTTGTTTGACTTACTTACAAATTATCACAACATTCGCAAGCCGATTCGTTTTAAATGTCAATTTTAACTGTATGGTTGGTTGAAGTTTAAGAGGCTTACTATTTATAAATATTGGTTTTCTTTCTCTGTCTGAGGCTTCACGTTATTTTATGATGAAGAAACATTCAGAAATTTCATTCCAAGTTCTTGTATTTAGTCACTATGACACGAAACACCTCAGAACTCCTAGACTCCTTGCTAATCCTTAGCTTTTGGATGCTAATACTGACAACTGTTCCTGACTCAATGATTTTTTTCCTACATTTTGATTACAGATTCAACAGCTTTTGAAGGATTTGGACGGTGAATTCATGCAGGTAGCGCATTTCCCTGCATTATATTCTTTAGATAAGATGAAATGGTGATGTTGGTTAGTATAGTAGAATAAGATATGAGATTCTCTGTTCAATGTTTTGCAAAACTAATTGTCGAAAATTAAGAGGCTCTGCCATGGACGTTGTCTTACAATTGCATGTATATATAACCATCTCGACCAATTCGTGGTACCAAATGACTTACATCAATAATCTGCAGAACAGTTTTTGTTATTGTAGGTTATTCTTTGTAGTGAAGATATGATTACTCGATCCCTGTGGGAAGCAGTTCATACAAACCAACCAGTTCTGGCAAAAGTGAAGGTCAAGTTCTGAATTTCCTAAAATTTGGCTCGTTCAGAGTTATTATGTGCGTGCCAGATTGCGTTCTTCTCATAAGAAGGATACTTTAATGTAAAGTAGGAAAACATACTTCTTCGAACCCTTGCAAACTTGAGTCTGCATTCTGAACTTTACCTTTTCTAAATTTTAATTATACTAAATTGTGTTTTCAGCGTTATTGTTCTCTATTGTTTATCGGAGGAGGGATCTCGGCAACAATCTCCCTGTTATATTATAATTTATGAAGGCGTAATAAGTATGCATATAACATAGCCTGACATGCTGATGATCATGCAACTGAAGCGATGACATTATTAGCCCCAAAAAAAGAAAAAAAAAAATAGCAATGGTGTGCAAAGCACTTGAGATCTTAAACTTGTCGTATATTGTTTCCTTTGCTAATGTTATGCTTGCAACATATCGATATAAACTATAAATTATCGTCATGGTACTCATTCTGTATATTAATTCTTCAGATAGCCAGATCATTGCCACGAATCTGTTTCTTATCTGGTCTAAGCGGAGAGGAAATGATGATGTTCATAGATGCTTTTCCAGAAACTGGTATTGAAAGACCCTCTTCTTTTTTCATTTTCAGAAGTTAGAATCTTCTAAAATCCAAGAGTATATTAAAAGTTTGCAAAATTCTTGTACTCTCCATATTGTCATTGTGCAAACACAATGATCTACCATCATTGGATGATCATCAATGAAATAGTTATAATCCATTCATCATTAGATGATCATCAGTGAAATAGTTATAATCCATTCATCATTAGAAAATCATCAGTGAAATAGTTATGATCACAACTCCAAAATAAAAGAAGTCAGATGGAATCTCTTCCTCTCCCTCTCAGTACTTACTACAAGAGTCGGCTCAGAAATTAACTAGAACTTAGTGATAGACCTTAGCCTCAATTTTACTTATCAACAAGCAATGGAGAAGTTTTGACTTTCGAGAGCTCCCGTAAGTAGTAATCATATTCCTTGGGGCCCACAACATTCATCTCACGTAACTACACCACTCTTCTTCCCACACTTATAATTGGGGGCCTATCACTTGGAAGATGTCCTTTTTGTTAAATTTACTTCAACCTTTCTTCTCATTTTGTTTTGGTGCAGGACTTGAACCAGCTGTATTTGCTGCTCTTGTTCCCAACGCTGCTAATAAACCAGTAGAAGAGTTAATAGAAGAGATCATGGGAGACCATGAAGCGCTGGTAAGGAAGAATTCATTGTTTCATTCATCTGAATTTCTAACGTCTTCAACCGTCTATGATCCAGTACCAATGAAACTAATCCTCTCTGCTTGTCCCCTAAAACTAATCTAAGCTACCAACTTTAATTGCTTTGAGAAATGGTAACCTTTCTCTTCATTCATAGCCAATAACAGATTTGTCTGAGTTGCTCAATTCGTTGTCCATTTTATGAAGCTGATTTAGTCCAAATGATTTAGAACATCTGCCAAGTTTGTCTTGAGTTGGTTTGAATTGATAATTTCATTATCATCACTATGGTTACATTTTGAATGGCCCTACCATTCCATTAAAAACACCTTATGTTTTTATGCAGACTGGTGCTACATCAGAACGGCCATAGGGAAGCACTCAAACTGGAGAATTCTCAAACACCTTCTTCCCCCTTTGTTCCTTTTGCTAATCTTTCTTTTGAAAATCATTGTTCTTATTGTCTTAAATCCAATCTGAACTTTATTCAACTATGTATTATCCTATATCATGTATATGATGGTTGATATTATACAAATTAAATCTCAAGTTTTTTTATTGTATTTTTAAATTTTTAGATTGGTTTTTTAAATTTAAGCATATAGATACTACTTCTACCTATTGATTACTCGTCGGTTGAGAATGGTCTCAAACTTGAGTTTTGAAATCATGAAAACGAGTTTTTAAGTTATCATGTATATGTTTTGAATAAGGTTTCCTTTACTAACTATTTAATTTTTTTATTTTTGTTTTTGAAAAGTAAATTTATAAGTACTGCTTTCACCTAAATTTTTTTTCATTTGTTTAAAAAAACAACCCAAATTTTGAATAATAAATAGTTTTAAAAAATTTGTTTTTACTTTTAAAATCTGGCTAAGATTTCAACTATTGTCTTGAATGAGGATGCAAAACACGGTAAGAAATGAAAATGAAATAAACATAATTTTCAAAAGCAAAAAACTAAAAACGAGATAGTTATCAAACAAGGGTTAAGCAAAATAAAAATTAAACATTATTTTTTAGTACATTTAATTTAATTTTTCAAATATGTTAATTTTAAAAGCAAGTCATTTTAAAAAAATGGAATGCTTTGTAATGGTACATTCAAACTTATTTTAAAACACAAAGTTTATTCTGAACAATTTTCACCAAAATGTTTAAATAAAAATAAATTCTAATTTTTAAAAAATATTTATTCTCTAATCAAAATATTTCAATATTTCTAAAAAAAAAAGTAGTTTGGAAAATAATAAAACCAACACGACGTCGCCGATGAGAAAAAGGACTACGGATGCATCGGAGGTCGACCTCCATCTTCTTCCTGCGAGGGAAAGGAAAATTCTCTATTAACAAAGACTCGAATTGAAATAAAGAAGAAAAGAAAATTCTTCGGCTTCGATGGCGCAGATTCCGAATTTGGATAATGCTCCTCTGAATCTCCGAGCCCTCAGGTTCTTATTCTGATCATCGCTTCATAGTGATTCACTGCTAATTTCTTTCAATCCGTCTCCTCAAGTTTTCGTGGTCAAATTTTCAGGGAACAATCTCAGAAGGAGCTCATTAACATCCTGAAAAATGTGAGTTCCTTTCTTCTATCTGTTTGGTTACCTAGAATACATTACAGGAATGAAAAACTAAATTATAGTGGAGTTTACGGATTGTTTAACACAGCGTGCACGTTTAGTGTAACATTGAAAATTAGATTTCGAGGAGTTAATTCCTGAAAATTTGCTTTGAATTTTGATGTTGTTGATTAGATTCGAGGAAGGAAGTGTTTAGTCGTTGATCCTAAGCTGGGAGGTTCTCTATCCTTAATCATCCAAACGTCTATACTTAAGGTACTCTCTTCTTTTCACTCAAGGCTTGTTTTTACCGGTGGACGATGGATATCGGATACTGGAAGAATTCATGAGACTATCTCATTTTCCTATATGTATTTTGTTATTCATTTTGAATCTTGTGAATTGATTTGTGTTCTTACTCAGTTAAGTCATGATTTATCTTTCTGGTGGGAATTTAATTATTCATTTCAATTGCCACTTTTAATCGTTTGAGGAATTGGTGGTGCTGGTGCGAAACAGGAACATGGAGCTGAATTGCGACATCTTTCATCTGATCCAATTCAAACTGATTGCAATAAGGTGGTTTATCTTGTTCGAGCTCAGATGGACTTGATGCGATTCATATGTTCTAATATTCAAAATGACATTTCGAAAGGACTTCAAAGAGAATACTTTGTTTATTTTGCCCCTCGCCGTACAGTAGTTTGTGAGAGGGTAAGACTTTGGAGCCAATTGGAGTCATGGGCCAATTTTTGAGATCTACTAGGTTAAAAATTTTGGTCACATCCTCATAATCGGAGTTAAAATTTAAATTATGCAGGTTCTGGAGGAGGAAAAGGTCCACCACTTATTGACTATCGGGGAGTATCCTTTATACGTAATTCCATTGGATGAGGATATTCTGTCATTTGAGCTTGATCGTTCAAACAAAGTATAAAAAGAAGTTCATTTAATTGTGTTATTTGGTATTGTCAACGTTCGTTCTTTGTGCTTATGCATGACTTGACATTTAACTATTGTCTCCCTTTTCCGGTAGGAATACCTCGTTGATGGTGATACTAGCTCACTCTGGCATATTGCAAAAGCAATTCACAAGCTTGAGGTTGTACAATTTTTCCTGCACTTTGTTTTTAGAATAAAATCTAGAACTTGGGAAAACCTTTGTATAATAAGTACATGCCTAGTACTGCAAAATATGCTGATTTATTACTATGTTCACTCATTCATATTCCTGAATAACTATGTAACCATGGGATAATTATTTGGCTGTGTATGTTAGTTTTCCTTTGGGGCAATACCAAATGTGAGGGCCAAAGGGAGAGCATCAGTACGTGTTGCTGACATTCTAAATCATTTGCAAACAGAGGAACCTGTTAACTCAAATGATGTAAATGTTTAACTTGAAGGCACCCCGTTCTTTTCTTTTCATTTTCCTTTAAAAAATTTATCCAAGGATTGATTTATTCATTTTATTTCAGATGGTTGTGCCAGAGATTAATACACTCATTCTTATAGATAGGGAGGTAAAATTTGTATATGCTATAGTTTTTCTATTATTTTTGGTAATCTATTGATGGGGATTTGAAAGTTATATTTATTTCAAGACATGAATGTTCTAAAGCTTCCTGGTTTCAAAGGAGGATAGATTGGAGCTTGATGCTAAAGCAAAGAGCTCTTTCATATATTTATTTGCCCAGTCTATTCAACTGCCTCTGTTGTTTAGAACTTGCTATTCCTGCTTTGCAGGTGGACATGGTCACTCCCATGTGTTCTCAGTTGACATATGAAGGGTTGGTTGATGAGGTGAGCTAATGCACGAGTGGAACTTCTTTTTCTTCTTCTTTATGTTTTGTCTCCTTTTTTTCTTTTTTTTCTTTTGGCCCCATTGGATAACGATGATCACTTGATTCTGTTTGACATGACATGAAGATTCTTATGCGGTTAGATAGTTCATTTGCTGTAATTTCTCCTATTTTGGCTTCAAAACCTCACCAACTCTCGATTATATACTCTTCATAGTACTTGTTAGCCTACTCACCATAATTCAAATAGGCTGGATATGTGTGATGTAATTTTGTTTTGAAGTTTTCTGATATGGGCTTTGTAGTTTTTGCATGTGAATAATGGTTCTGTGGAGCTTGATTCATCAATCATGGGTGCTCAACAAGATGGAAAAAAGATCAAGGTTCCACTTAATTCAAGGTTTGTACTATCTTTGCTCGATATGTTTAGCCATCCTTAGCAGCAAGCATCATAAGCTGATTCTCACTAAATTGTATATTTGTTGGTCTTCTTTCTTTTATGCTGAACGAATATACTATGTATTTTTCTGCTATCTTTTAGCTTTTTAATTCTCTTTACGTGCCTAACTTCTCTGATGAATTGGATTTGACAGTTCGTTGTACCAGATTGTAAAAGTCAAATACTTTTTACTCTATGCAAACTTAGTTTTTCTTTAAACAGGATTTTTTTAGAGAGATACTTTAAATAAATGCATAGTTAAAAACATGACATAAAGAACAAGATAGTGTTAATTTGGCTGAGTGATTATATTATTTATGAATGCCGAAGGATTTGCAAACTAAATCCAAATCACATTCTAGTTTGATGCAGCTATCTCATTATCAATTATAAATTTATATTTCTTTCTTTCTTTACTTGTAATTCTAGTGACAAGCTGTATAAGGAGACGAGGGATCTCAACTTTGAAGTAGTTGTCCAGGTTGATCTTGTTTTATCAACTCTAGTTAGTTGATCACAATAAACTTCCTTTTCTCCGCCATTCCTTCTTTTGAAATTTGCATGTAATATTTTTATTAATCCTCTTCTTGAAGTTCCACTTCCTTAATTGTCTTCTTCAGCATAATTGCAGATTCTACGTCAAAAAGCTATGAACATGAAGCAGGACTATGCAGAGATGTCAACTACTGTAAGCTGTTCATTCTCAACCTACACATCTATTTCAACTGGCTCATACAATTAAACAGGAAAAGCTTTTGCAACAAACTCTAATTTGTAGTTCATGTCAAATACAGACACAGTCAGTTTCTGAGTTGAAGGACTTTGTTAAAAAGCTGAATTCGTTGCCAGAAATGACAGTAAGTATCTTCTACTTTTTCTTTTTCTTTTCTTTTTTTTTCCCTTGCAGTCTTTATCAAGGGGCATCTTACATGATAATAAACTTATTTTTTCCATAATTTATTTCTAGAGGCACATTAACCTGGCTCAACACTTGTCGACGTTCACATCGAAGCCATCCTTTCTTGGGCAGCTTGACATGGAACACACAATTATCGAAGCTGAAAGCTATGACATGTAAACTAACCTTATACTTACATTTGAGTTTTTGGACATGAAATGTGCTGGTTGGCTTTAACTTGTTTTTTTATATATAATTCTTGTAAGAGAAATATTGAAGGCTTTTTCATCTAGGAAATGGAGGCTTTATTTATGCTTGTGCTCATATGGCCTACTAAAATATAAAATGTAGAAATCTAGTTGTTGAAGTCTAAATGACAAATTCTTTTATTATGTATGCTGTGCGATGTATTCAATCCGTGTTTGTTCTTCTTTATGGTACTTTTGAAGTTCGTTTATGTTGACTTTTTAAAAGCTATTTATCATTACTACTTCACATGTCCTTGGTACTGGCTGTTTTCCCTCTCTGTGTATGTTCTACACTTGCAAGGTAATTATTTTAAAAATTATTTAGAACGATCCTTTGTATTTTGTCCCTCTTTTGTTTCTTTTGAATAGTTACTTTGGTAAACTACAACATATTACTTTGCTTTCTGCTTTCTCTGAAAAAATTGTTACAAGTACCCTGTCCTACACATTTTCATTGTAAAAGAACATATTTTGTTTATAATAGGAAATAATTTTTAAGTACAAAATTTAAAGCTGTCCTATAGTTATCATGAAAATACACTTATTACTAGCCTATCCCCCATGTATGTTATGTGTTACGTATTGGTGAAAGTGTTATAGTTTCTTCCTGCAGATGTTTTGAGTATATTGAAGAACTGATCCACAAGCAGGAGCCCCTTGTTAAAGTCCTCCGTCTTCTCATCTTGCTTTCTGTTACAAATTCTGGTTTACCTAAAAGGCATTTTGACTACTTGAGGTAAGAATTGTTTCAGTCAGATTTTTATTTCCCTCTATTAATTAGGTTACTCTTGGTGTCTTACGTAGCTTTTGGTTTATTAGGAGAGAGCTACTCCACAGCTATGGGTTTGAACACATGGGTACATTGAATAACTTGGAGAAAGCGGGATTAGTCAAAAAACAGGTTGAGCCCTCTTCATCTAGATTGAGGATATTTATGGTTTACTTTCAAATGCTCAAGACACCATCAATGATAATTTCAAACCGTGATTGTTATGGTTTATACCCTGCAGGAGTCAAAAAGCAACTGGCTAACTATCAAACGCGGTCTGCAACTTGTTGTAGAGGACACAAACACTGTGAAGTATTATTCTTCTTTATCTTGTTACCTATTTTTTTACATTTGGACGCTTAAATAATCTGAAGGCAGGTGCAGATCAATATGCCGCAACATTTTTGCTTTTGATTTTTTTAATTAAAGTTCTGTATTTTGGCAAGATGTGATATCTTTTCAACAATGTTGGATAATTTTAGTATTAAATTAACGAGTCATCTGTTCAGTTGGAGAACCATGTTTTAGACTCATGGCACCCCTCACTTACCTTAAAAGTAGCTAGTTTTAGTTGAATTGAAAAGGAATGAATGCTTTTTCTAATGTAACCAACGTCGGATTTTAAAAGCGCTTTTTTAAGTGTTTATTTATTTATTTAAAAATTTTAATATATATATGTGTGTGTGTAAAATTCACTTTTAATTGATAGATCTGAAATTCTATTATTTATGAGTTAATGTTTTTTCCCTTTATCTTATTCTTTCCATATTAGAATCTCTCTTCATTTACGGCTTCCAGCGTTTATGGCTCCATTTTTTTTTCCATTTGGATGTATAGCAATTGTTGGCATGTTTATTGGCCCATCTGAGAGTCCAGTTTAGAATTGCATGCGATCTTTTTTTCAACCATGTATAACTCATGTACTATCTTAATTGTGCAAGAGATTTTTCAAAACGTCTGCCTCCTTGGCTGTAAATAAATTTTGACTTCTATATATTATGTTGCAGCCCGACAGACATTGCATATGTCTTTTCTGGATATGCACCTCTTAGCATTCGTCTTGTCCAACAAGCTGTAAGATCCGGATGGTAAGCCTCCTTTCTTTTTCTCTCCCTCTCTCTCTCTCTTTCTTTTTTTTTTGGGGGGGGGGGGGGGGATGTGAAAGTTTTGAATATTTGCCACCAATGCATTCTTGCCTTTGCTTCTCTTAGTTGCACTTTTAACCATGAATTTTGTGAAAAAAAAATGACACATTGTCCATATTGGTGATCTAATTCTTAGTTATTTTGTATTTAACTCTGATTGAATTGGGTTTGTGTAAGCTCTTCGGGCTGGGATTGTCATAAATTTCATTACTCCTTACTTCGCTAGCTAATGCCTTTTCCCATTAATTATTTTTGTTTTCATTCTCAATTTTGCTCAGTATCTACCATATCTCTGTTTGTATGTACACAAATGTTTGTACTTCGGATATGATTCATCTCCATTTTGCGAAATTAATCTCATTGCCTGGGTATATCAGGCGTCCTATTGAAGAAATTTTGAAGTTATTACCTGGGCCTCATTCCGAAACAAAGAGAGTCAGTAAATTTGTCTTTATGGTTTTATTGTGTTGTTTGCAAATTTCCTTTCCTTCTTCTGTTGGCTTGTTCTTCATAATTATTTTGGTTTTGAAATCCAGGGTAGATTCCTTAGCAGTTCCTCCTATGATTCGTTGCAAGGGGCTTCAGCCAGTAACGACAAGTAAGTCTAAACTATGTCAATATGTAAGATGAAGTATTGGTGTATGACTAATGGTACAAGATTTTATTAAACAATGTTTTGCCCTCCAGAGAATAAAGAGACCAGTAGAGTTTTTTGTTTTCCTTCATTGAAAGTTTGGTTTTTTAGAAAAAGGAAAAAACTTGCAGCAGGGCTGCAGCACTAGTACAGCTGGCCATGTGGCTACCTAACTAAAACGACTAATCCTTTATGGCCATAACTCTCTAATCTCAACGGCCACAATTCTCTAAAAACATAACAGAAGAATACCGAAAAGTGAAGAAGTGAACTTCAGTATCATCGATAGATTTCTACAATTGTTGTGTTATTTGTGCTAAAGAATACCGAGGATGGAAACTTTCATTAATGGTAGTTTCCTTGATAATGCACGAGTGACGATTTCATTGCTTTGGCTTTGACAATTAATGTCTCCACTTGTCAGAGTGACAGATGGAAGGCGCACAGTTGTACTCGTTGTTTTTATAGGAGGAGTAACATTTGCTGAGATTTCTGCTCTTCGATTTCTGAGTGGTCAGGTATGGAATTAAGATGTCTCTTAAATTTTGGTTTTCTTGTATAGGTTCATAAAGTTAGATTTAAATAGTATATTTGTTGGACAGTTAACCTGGGTTAGAACATATTTGGAGGTCAGGTTAATTCCCAAAGTAAGAAATATTAAGAACATTTTTCTTTCAAATAAAAGTTAAATTGCACTATTCATCCTGCATTAAGATGAATAATTGATACCGACACTTTCACTTTAATTCAAGCAATGTTGATACCGACACATTCATTAATGACAACATTTTTACTTGGATCTACCCCCCACCCGAAGAAGGGAACAAATCAATGTTGTTTCATTTCCTGTTTTTCACTCACAGTTATAACTTTGTAAAATACAGATAAAAGAGAAGGGAAGTTAAAAGGGGGTAAATAGTAGAGAAACCTGGGGATGTAACAAATAACGTGCTAAGCCATTTCATTCAGTCATCTTTAGCTAAGAATAAAGGATATCTGTCGTAGCTGTCTCGAATACTGATGGGTTTTACGCTCACTTGGATCTAATGGATAAGGATATCCCTGTGTTTTTGGTATGTGTTTATATTTAGGGTTCTTTCACCCTGATCTCTTTCAATTGTTCTCATCTCGCAGGAAGGAATGGCTTACGAGTTGATAGTTGGTACCACAAAGATTGTTAGTGGCAATTCCTTGACTGAAACATTTGTGGAGAAGTTAGGCTAATTGTGATTTTCCCCCCTTTTCATAAGCCTTAATCAATATAACCTGCTAGAACTGAAAATCAGCTGTTGGTTTGTTCAGTATTGCGGTCCAACAGTTATCGTCTTCCACATTGAACCGTTTTGGTTGACAAAAGAGCTGTTCGCTGTCCTTTTCGTTTTGCTCCCTTTAAATTATCATTTTTTTTTATAATCAAGATTGGTTGTTGGTGACAATGCTGAGTGTTGGTTTGTACCAGTTCTTGCAGGCTGTATACTCCATATATCTGATCCCATCAGTGTAAAGAATCATCTATTTACTATGATTTCATATTCCTTTTTAGATTGCTTCAAAATAACTGTTGATTGCATTTCCTTCACCAAAATTCAAACTACAAATATAGGATTCCTTCATCATAAACACAATAATCAATATAATATAATATATATATATTTTTTTCCAAAAAAAAAAAGAAATGGTATCCTTCACTTTTGATGCCTTGTAATTTACAAGGGTGTAGATGGCATTTACTTCATTTCCATCACCCCTCAATTAACAAAATCAAACCTCCAAATTGTTTATAGATTAGGTGATGGTCCATCAAAACGTTGAAACAGTTCTAAAATGCTTCCTGCTTTTCTCTTTGCTCTCTCTGTGCCATTCTCAGATACTTCCTTTAATGCCTCTTCTGCCCCATGTTCTCTTGCTAGCTTCAACTGCTCGATATCCGTACTGCAAAGTGACCACAGCACAGCAGCAGCATTCTCCCGGTTCCGTGGAGAACCTGTTCTGATGAACTCCAACAGAATCGTCATCGGCTCAGCTTCCCCTATTGCCATCTTTCCTTCATGGTGAGTTGCAAGAATTGCTAGAATGGCTAGAGCTTCATCCACCATTCCACCTCCAGCATCTTTTAGAAATCCCATTAGTGGATTCACGATTCCTGCTCTTATTGCTCTAGCTTTGTTTCCCTGATAGATTGATAGATTGAAAATAGCAGTGGCAGCATCTTTCTTTCCTCTAGGTGTACCTTCTCGAAGCAAACTAATAAGAGCAGGAATTGCCCCTGCTGCTCCGATTGCAACCTTGTTCTCGTCAATTACGGATAAACTGAAAAGGGTTGCAGCTGCATTTTCCCTTGCCTCCATACTCCCATTTTTCAACACTTCTACTATAGCGGGTATGGCTCGTAAATCGACAATGGTTCTTTTGTTACCGTCGTTGATTGAAAGATTCAATAATGCTGTAACTGCATGCTCCTGGGTCCTAGTGTCATTTGAGGATAATAGTTCGACAAGGAACGGAATAGCTCCTGCCTCAGCAATACAAATTCTGTTATCTGAATTCCTCTTTGCTAGTAACCGGAGCTCACCTGCAGCTGATCTTTTTTGTTCTGGAGATCCATTTACTAATTTTACTAGTAACGCATCGATGGCTGACCGGTCACAGTCTGAAACATTGTTTCCGGCTTTCTTGTTCTTACAGCTACCTTGCTTCTTTGGCAGCTCAACACCATTGTTCTCGCACCACAAAGCAATTAGACTCTTCAAAACGTAATTTGGTGTTAAGGCTGTATGTAGTAAAGCTTGCTGAGATTTTGGGCAAGTTTTGTGCCCTGCATCCAACCATTTCTGAATGCAAGATCTCTCATATGTCTACAAAAGATCAGAAAACAATCTATTAATAAGCATAACAAATAAGAAAAATAAGAAGGAACTTGCATTGCATCCGTCGGTTTCGATATTCACCTGCCCGGTGGAAACGATGACTGGATCCCTCATCAATTCAAGAGATATGGGGCATCTGAAATCGTCGGGGATGACAGGAGATCTGTGTTTAATGGTTGTAGTTTTTTCGTCCTGAGAAGTTTCAACTTCCGGGTTTTTTGATTGTACAAAATCCTTCAGCTTCTTTAAAATGGACGACATTTTACCAAAAACATCTTCGGGGTCTCCATCACTCGAGATCACCAACTCATGGATCGCTAGTGACTCTTTCTTCAGATCGTTTATAGTCTGAAGATGCAGCTTTTCAGAAAGTCTCTTCAATACTGCAGGGTCGGGATCTTTTTCTTCTTGTAATATGGCTAAATCCTTGTCTAATTGTGCATCGGCTAAATTTACTCGCTCTTTTGCTCGTTTGAATTGCGCATGAACGAGTTCAGTCTGAAACCAATGGAATCAACAGTTAGTCATCGGGACATCTACTGGTAAGTGTATATCTCCACCCAACTCAAGTAATCAAAATTTAGTACTCAAATGAAACTCACGGAAGAACACCAAACAAAGAGAACATAGCAAATCCTATGTACAATGAAAATTCATGGAGGTCAGGTAATAACTGTACCTGTTCTCGAACCTCGTCCGAGATCCCGAGCTTGTCGATGGGAAGCTTGCTGAGTGCTGCTTCAATATCTTCTGTCATATGATGAAACTCATGTCCAATCTTTTCCGACTGCGAAGCCTGAAACACAAAAGGGAGAACGAAAATTCCATTAAACATCTGATGAATTTTCTTGAAAGCCGATATTGCACTTGTCAAAATAGATACCATTCTAGAGATTACTCATTCAGCAGTGAATAGCGGATTCAAATGAAAAACCCACAAAAAATCTTCAAATGAACATGGCTTTCTTCTTCAAACAATGGAACAAATATGAACAAATATCAAAGATTCTGAAACATTAAACCATTTCACACATTCACAGAAGAAAAAACAGATGGATCAACCAAGAAATTTGCTGTTAACATGATGAAAATTACCATCACAGATTAACTACGAATTCTAGTTTAATCATCATCTCAGATTCTCAACAACCAAACAGAGAAATACAGAACAGCATAAAAGAGAGGAAAAAACAGAACCAATACCTGAAATAGCTTGCTACCTCGGCTGACCGACTTAAGAAGCTCAATAGCAGAATCCAAAGCAATTTTAAGCAACTCCAACCCCTTAAGAACATCGAATCCAACTTCTTCTTCTCCATCTCTTAATTCTTCAAACAGAGGGCTCAATAATTTGACTCTTCGAATCAGGTCCCCATACATCTTCTTACAGATACCGTTACACTCAGGAAGCGCTGAAATCTCCCTCACAGACTCCGGCAGTTGATTCACCACCGTATCATTCTCCGACGGACCCATTTCGAGATTCTGCAAAATGGTAAAGAAATTGCCTCCAATTCAAGGGTTTCGAAGGTTTTAAAGAAGACCCAGATGAGAAAATCAACCCAATTTCGATTGTAATGGAAACTAGAATGATTTGGTTAGAAATCTAGAAGTGGGGTATGTGAAAAACTCCATAGATGATGAATTTAGAGATGAAATAGTAAAGATAAATGAATGGAAATACTTATAAGACTAAGAATTGAGGTGAGAAAATTGAATGATTAATAGGTAAGAAGGCTTAAATGAAAAGATAAACAAGTTTAAGGCTTAGGTGAGCCGTCTACTGAGGGAGATCATATCATTTGGCATTGAAATGACCAAATCAATATATAAATTTACGATTTTTGTGATAAATAATTTTCTGACATTGCCATTGAAGAAGGGTCAGAAGACTTTTGGATGGATTTTGAGAGAATACCACAAAAGTAGGGGTAAGAAAAAAAAAATTAGAAGAGGTCAAAAGTCAACAGGTAGGCGCTTTAGGTTCAAACATTTTTCTTTTTTACTTTTAATTTTTAAAAAGAAATTGTGGAGAGGGGAAATTGATAGTTTAAAGACATAAATTTAAAAAGATTAAATAATGTCTCTCTAGTCTAAGTAACTAACCTATTTTACTGTGTTTGGAGTAAGTTTGAGTTTATATATAAATATAGGAGATTTTTGGAATGATTGAAATTTAGGGTCTAAATATTTTAAATACAAAGTACAAAGATCTCAAGTCAATAAGAACTTATCGACTGAAGCATGAGAAGATAAAAAATTTAATAAGTTAATCTAAGTGGGTCACAATGTTAGAAGTCAATACCGATAGGTTTAAAGTATTAGTAGATACAACACAAAACAAAATAGTTTGTATACATAACAAAATATATATCTAACTCTTCTTCGAGACCAATTTCAATTATTCTAATTGAAAATAGATCAACCAATAATAATAAAAGCCAAAATTTAAATACTTACACATAAGAAAAAAATATTGCGACTTCAATTCTATGGATATACTAAGATATGTATTTTCATAGTTTCTTTTTTTATTTTCCTATAAATTGATTATTATAAATCTTATTATTGGTTATTTATATTCATATTGATAATGGATATGTATATGAAATATAAGAGGCTATTGGTTAAATTCTTTCAAACAAAAAAAAAAAAAAAAATCAATTGCGCTATACCTCAAACGTATGGCCAAGAAATCACTCGCCGGCGACACAAGTGGGCCCTCCTTCTAGATCTCTAATTCCACGTATTATTAATTTAATCTTTTAACATATATTTCAAAAGTTAATTTTAACCTTAAAAAATAAACTTATTATTATTATTATTATTATTATTTAAAGAACCATTATAAAATATAGCACAATGAACTAAAATATTAACAAAATTTTAAATTCTAGTTATGTCTATAAGTGATAGGATCTGAAATTTTATTATATTTTAATTTTGTCATTTACAATTTTTTAAAATTTGAACGATAGTTTTTAAAAATTTATTAGGAAATATTTTGAGCGTCATTGGATTATAATAACTAGTATTTGAGGTAAAAAAATATTTTAGGGTTTAAGGTTATAATAGTTTATCTTTTCTAGGTAGAAAATAGTAAGCAAGAAGAAAAGAGAGGGCGAGAGATAAATAGTGAATGTTGTAACAAATAATAAACACTATAGCAAATAAGAAAAGAGTGAATAAGTGAAAAGTGGTAAAAGGTGTAGCAATATTCATTATTTAAATTTGAAGTGTAGCAAAGAGAGTTTTGCAATAATATTTATTAATAGTCGTAGTATACCCAATAGTTAATTATGGTTGGTTGGTGTCTCATACCTGAGTGAATTACAATAACTCATTTCACCCCATCCAATAAACAACCATTTACCCAAAATCATTAGTATTCATTTTGAGATTGGAATAACATCTACAAGATGTTGGAGGAATGTCAATAATGATGTAACAATATATATAAACTAATTTTTGAAACCATAAAAAAAAATTGAAAATTGATTTAGGATTGGGGACAGGGAGGGTAATGGTTGGTGTGAAATTCTTGAAAATTTTCCATCAAATGTCATGATTAGTTCATGGAGGCTGCTTTTTAAATTACAATATATATACAATGCATTTTAGGCCATTATTTAATTTTATTTTGGCCAAATATCTTTAGATTTGACTTTGCTCTAATTTAGAGGGCTTGTCAAAAGACCCCACCTTTTTGTCATTTCAAATATGATGATGCTATTAATTAGGAAAACTATTATTTGTTTTTGGTGCCATTTGATGAGATTTCACTTTTAAAGATTTTACTCTTAAAATTTGATTAGTCAATTCACATTTTTAACCTCAATTTTTCACTACATACTAACTTACTTTTATGTGTGTGTTAGTGTGTAGCCCTCAAGGTACCGATAGTTCGAATCTAATATTTTGTCAAAACTCAAAAATTCTACCAGACCAAAGGAGTGGGATAGAGGAGAAGCCTAGGAGCAGGTGGGAGAGTTTCCAAGTATCGTAGATAAAAGTTTTTGAAGGGAAGGTCGAAGAGACAGGGTGGACACTAAGTATAGGATCCAATAGCAAAAGGAGTAGGAGAGGGCATTGCATGTGTGGACTGTGGAGAGCCCAAAGTCAAAATCAGCTTCTTCATCACCAAGTGGGCCTTTCCTATTGAATCATCAAAACTACGACCTTACATACAGATAAGGTAATAGTCCAGTCCTTCCTTGTTAAACCATGGGTCCCATGTGATTAGCAAAAGAGCAACCATCAGGACTCAGGAGGGTGGTGTGTGTATTAATTATATAAGTGGGAGCAATCATCCTGTCCACTATAATATCATTCATTATAAACCCTTTTGGAATAGTTCTAAAACCAAAAGTTCATGATCATTTATTCCCATCATTCCCAAGTAAGTAGAAAGACCCCAAAATTGTCTCCTTTGTCACAAACAAAACAGTTCTGAATACCTCACTTAAGATCAATAGTCTTCTAAGTGCTTATTTAAAAATCAATCTCTATATCATCACATTCTACCCAATCATCAAGAACCATCAAAACTAACAACAGTTTCATTTAAGATCAACACTTTGATGCACTATTAAGATTAAGATTAGAAAAGATGGATTTAGAATATCTTCAAAAAAACCAGCAAGAACATTGACATTTGATTTTTTTTTTTTTTTTTATTATTTTGAAAAAAAACCCATGGATTGCCTCAAGCAAATGAGGCAAACAATAAACAGTAAACCATGAATCTATAATATTTCTAATATATCCTATGTCACACCCATCTTCTTTTTTTTTTCCTCAGAAACATGAACTAAGATAGCGAAATCAAAAAATTATTGACTGCCGCTAGTGCTACCGGTACCGGATGGTTCGAAGACCCACGCATTCTGGCGTCGAATCTCAGCCTCTTCTTCGGGTGTAAAATCATTGGTGATGTTAAAGATCTTCCTAATCTCCTCCGGACTCTTTCCGGAGATCTTATCAGCGACGCATTGGCAAGTTGCATGGAATAAATCGGTAACTTCCAGGTAATTAGCAGCCATTACAAGCTCAAACAACAAATCCAAATCAAGATCCTCCACGAACTTAGTCTTCCGATCTTTAAGAGCTTCCTCAGTTAATTTTTCCTCGACATGCATAATAATCCACTCGATCACCATTCCCAGCAATCTTCCACTGATATTCGGCAGGGGAATCGTGATTTCATCGTCATTGGAATCGTCCTCTTCAAGAAAGTTCCGAACCACCACGGATTGCTTCGCGACCTCCTCACTCACCTTAAAAACCTCGCTCTCGGATGATCTTAGGTTAACAGTCCTCATATCGATGATCAATCAAAGGATGGAATCGAAGAAACAAAGGGGAATTTGGGAATTTGTTGAAGATGACAGAATTGATCTGATGAATTGCCGTATTTATAGGGGTTAGGGTTTTTGTTTTGGTGGAACTTCTTTGATCAATTCCCAAATCACATTCCTTTTGCGGAATTTAATTCTAAAGATTTTTTAAATAAAAAATATATAATATTAAATTTCCTTATTTATTATTTTCTGTTCGAAAATTTCGTGAGAGGATCTCATTTTATATTTATTTAATGATTAAAATTTGATGCATTTCGAAAACACTTTCCATAATTTAAAGCGTATTTAAAAAGCTAATAATCCCTTATATGGATTGATATTTTAGTTTAATCTTTTATAATCTTTTATTTATTTATTTATTTATTTATTTATTTATTATTATTATTATTATTAAAAATTTGAATTTATAAGATAAATTCATTTTCTAATACAGTTGGTAGAATAATCTACAAACATGGATATTTTGTTGTTAATTCAAATATTTTAAATTCACGATCATCCTCGTCTATTTCTAAGTTTAATTTTTAATAACTTAAATTTGGAATCTTTCTCGTCGCATATCTGTCATTGTTGATAATTTATATATTATAAATTACTAGGACTTGTTCGTCACCAATGTATGCTAGGCTTTAGGCGAAGACCCATTGGTCAGTGCCAGTGCCACTAGATCGAAGGGCATCGCATGAGTGAGACTAGTTTCATAGGAGTCAGTCTAACTCCCTCTCCTGTCGGAGGAAGGATAACAAGTTGTTTCTCCTTGAATTATACTCCTTAAGATGTTCCAAGCTCAACAACCAATTTTTTCTCCGACTTGGTAATTATGATTATTAAAGTTAGCTTTTTATTTTAGAAAAATAGTTCTTATTATTGTCCATTATGGACTCTGTTATAAGCTAACAACGAAATATATAAAAAAAGCAAACCTATCGAACTAATCAAATAGACATAACTAATTAACTGAAGATCATGTTCATTCAAATTTGAATGTAACTTTAAGGTTTTTTTAAGGGAAAATAAATCAAATTGGACCTCACATAAATTTGTAGCAACGAAAGTAATTTAATCAAAGTAGGTTTCTATAGTATCTAAACTTTGCATTATACATAAACATGGTTTAAGAAAATTGACATAAGTACAGATAGAAAATAGGTAGTATTGAATAAGTATGTATAAGACCTTTTAATATATGTTGTTGAGTTTGGTTTTTCATGACTTGTTTGAACATACAATTGAGACAAGAGGTTCACTATTTCTACGATCGCTGGGAGCAGAATACCTCAGTCGACCTTTAGGTTTACAACTTTTAATAACCCAATTCGACATTGGTGGATTTGCTCTCACTTCACTAGGAACCTCAAAAGCAACAAAATCACCAAAACTTGGAGGCATGGAAGTTGATGAGCCAAATCCCGCAACCAACATAGCTTCAGATACCGTTGGTACAAGTGAAGGTTTTGCATCAATTGTTAGAGTAGGTACTTCAGCATACGTTGTTGGAGCTGGCGCTATAGCGAGCATGGCTCTAGACGTTGCCATAATCGTAGAAGAAGAAGCTAAAGCTAAAACAAGGAACAAAAAGAAGAGGAGAGGAGCATGACGTAGAGCCATCGACAAAAATACCGAAAAGTAGAACACTATAGAGTTTGAGTTTTTAGGGTTTGGTTAGTGCATTGTGGGGGAGGATTTAAATAAGAGAGGAATGAGGGGAGATACTTTCAAAAACTTGCATAGCTGTAAATGGAGAGTTGAAGGTTTCTAAACTCGTGCACTTCATAACTACAAAAAGTCAACTTCTTTGACCAATTTTAAATTTCCTTCAAACTGCTTTGGGGATCTTTGTTGATGGTAATAATAGTGTGAAGTGCTTTTCTTTAGTTAAAAGTAATTTTAAAATTCGGTTTAATACCTATTTAGTTTTTTATTTTTTAATATATAATAATTATATATGATTGTCGTCCAACCATTTTCATTTTCACGGTTTCATCTTTTCTAAGTAAATATTTGAATTCTTAATCAAATTTTTAATACTGTTTTAAAAATATTTTAAAACTTTATTTATATTTTTGATAAATCAATGAATTGGAGTAATGTCGGTAAGTTTAATTTTAAAAATTAAAAAAAAATTTGTTGAATTTTTACGGTATATACAAAAAGTAGATCTTTCTCGTCATATAATAAGTATTTAAAAATATAAGATTTTTTTTTTCTTTTTTAGTTAAATTCAAGCATACGATCTTACGAGTGTTCGGGACAATTTATGTGTAGATCGACCAATCTTATGGAGCAACTTGTCATACGTTATGGATTGGACTGTTTTCCTATTTATCATTAAACTAATTCATAATGGTTACAAATTATCTTAATTATTTAGAAAATAAACAATTGTTTATGTTTTATATATTTATTTAGCAAAACAGTGATTTATGCTAAGAAATTGGATATTGTAAATATTAAAAAATAATGTTGTGTTTAATAGGTGGAGTAATATAATAGGTCCATGTGGATATGGTAGTAGCTTACCTGTTTAGCCGACATAGCAAAAGTGGGACACGGACTAATATACTTAAGAGATACGAGGGGTTTCCCGCTTAATCTTGCGCCACGTGTAATGAGGATGGATGATGTTGTGTAGACGGAAGATCTCAACCACCCATCCTTGTCATCAAATCTGTGACTAAAAAGATAAAATTAATATCTACAACCCGTGTTCCTTCCCTCCCTCCACATTTCTCCTATAATCAACCTGCCAACCTGGCACCCCCTTTTTTTTTTTTAACAAAAGCTCAACTGGGCCTAGGTTTATTTGGGCCGAAGCCTTATTATTCTTTGTAATCTAACGATGATTGGGCCTGGCCCTTAAGTCAAGATACATAATAACACTTGGACCGTACCCTAAATATATAGGAGAATTGGAGGAAATAACAAAATCAGTCGTTAGAATGAATAGTCAAAAGTGGTTGACCATAACACCTTAAGGATATGTAGTTGTAAATAAATAATATATATATATATATATATATTTGTGAGTAGCAGAATTACTTCCAGGTATGGAAGTGTAATCAAACAATTTTGATATATATTCTTTTTAAATGTTACAAAAAATATTCAAAGTAAAAAAATAAAAATAATTAAAACAAAAGTAAACATAGACACCATATAAATATATGTTTTTAAGGAATTTGAAAGAAAAATCCTTAAATAATAAATTACATCAAATTTATCCTTAATTTTGAGATATAACACATTCAAACTTAAAATTTATCTCAATAGTCTCACTTTAGTCAATTATTTCATAATTTAGTTTAGTTTCATTTCATAATTCCAAATTTTATTTACATTTTAGTCCTTCATAAGTTTTCATTCTTTATTTAATTTGGGTTATTCTTAAATATAGCAAAATGAAGTAAAATATTCATAATGTATCAATGATAGATGCTGATAATCTTCTATCATTGTTTATCAATGTCGCTGGTAGATTCTAAAACGTACAATAGTAGACACTGATAGAAGTTTGTAATATTTATAAATACTTTCAACAACTTTTTCATTTACGATAATTTTCGTTGTATTTTATTTAATTGTTATTGGAAAATATTTCATTAAAAGAAAACCTATAGCCTAACAAATTTTTTAAAAAATATATTTTACTATCAATAAATCTTTATTAAAATTATATATTTATATATATTTAAATCACACCAAATGAAATGAAATGAATCCAAATTCAAGTGTAATAGTTTATTATTATTATATTTAGACACGTGGTCTATTGATCAATAAATTAGAAACATTTTAATTATACATTTCCCACCATTTTTTTTTCCATTTTATTATTAAATTTGTCGCATTTGCCCACTTGCTAACTTTTTCATCCCTAATTATTAGTTAATTCCCCAAAATAGTTCCAAAAAATCGGAGGTTAAAAATGTAATTTTGTTTATAAATTTCTTAAAATAACCATTTTGTAATAAAATCACTTTTAGATTTGAAGCATATTCCATCCAAGGTATCCGAAGTCTAATCAATTTCTATATGGACCCCTAAAATTGCTTTTCCTATTATTATTAGTTAATTTAAAAATATATATATGGTACATTAAACCTTTATCCATATTCTATTTAGGTCTTTAAATACTAATAATATTTATTTTAGTTTTTAAACAAATAATGTTAAATTATTATTTTCATCCATATACTTTTGAATTCTATTCTATGTATTCACAATGGTTTTATAAATCTAAAATTTATTTTTCCATAATTGATTTTTATCAAAATTGAATAATAATGATAATAATATTTTCATAAGAATATGTTAATAGATGTCTAAAAAATTCACGATAAACTAAGATTAGAGGCAAAATTTAAGATTTATTAAAAGAACGTCGCATACACTAAAATTGAACAATTAAAAATATAAAAACTAAAAGTAAACAAATTTCGAAGTATAGAAACTACAAACTGATATATATTTTAACATAAAAATAACTATTTTAATCCTGCTTATATTTTCTTTTTTATTTAATATTCATCGACCAAACTTATAGATTTTCACTCCATACGATTTTTTTTAGTATTAAAATGACCATTTTACAATTTAAAATTTTAAATTAAGTTATATCTTACAATTTTATAAACGATGTGTGATCAATAGATATCAACATAAATGATATTAATATATTAACATTTAATAAATTAGAGAGAGCAAATCTGAAAATATCCTAAAATTTATTTTAAAAAATGTAATTTGAGAATTGAAATGAATATAAAAAGTTAATAAATTAGAAATGTATTGGACAAAAATGAGAGACATTGTTTGGGGCAATTATTGTGTTGTATTGAAGCATGTGAGAGATGAAGAGTATAAATGAAATATTCCAACATTGATTCTTAGGTGAAATATTATATTAATTTATAAAAATTAAACATAATTTGATTTATACGTAGTCTCTTTTTTTGTTGTAGTGTAAATACAACTAAGAATGCAACCAAACGTTCAAATTTGCATAAATACATTAATATATTAATATATGCTAAGATGAATACAACGAAATTGTAATATCGATCTTGAAGTTGTATGATTGATCGTTTTACTTCACAAGTTGTTAAACTATAGATTGAATAAACTTGAACGAAAAATTTGTCAAATTTACGATGAAATTGGATAGCGGTGGATTTTGAAAGTTTTTCCTTTTTTTTTTTTCAAATATTTTTTAAATTCCACTTTTTTTGGCTAAATTTTGTGGATAAATTTACCAATAAATGGGATAAATGGCAATAATTGGTACCACTCCTTTAAGATTATGGTTGACTTTGATCAAATGGAAAATTTACGATACTTTTTTTATTTTTTGCTAAATTACTGTGTAACTTTTTTTAGTATAACATTTGAGGTAGGGAGATTTAAACTTATCTCATAGTCAAAACTGTATATCTTATGTCAGTTGAGTTATGTTTACCTTGATATTATCGACTTACTTTTGTTAGTTCCTAATTTTTTGTTAGAATGTTCAAAATTACTTGAGAACCTAAAATCCAACTATTAATGTTCTTAGAAGTGTTGGAGTTTATTAAAATATATTTTTCTTATTTCAAATGCACCATAAATAAAATCGACAAGTTGCGAGTTGATATTTATAATCAAACTCATATAAAGACCAAATTAAAATTAAAGAGTATGTTCGACTTAAGAAGTTAAACTTGTAACTTGACATTCCATAGTCTCTACTTATCAACCGAGTCAAGGAGTTTGTAGATCCTACAACTAAAAGTCATCAATCATATGACTTATTAATTATGTTTCCAAAAATTTATTTATTATTTTTTAGTAGATTTTTCTTAAAAAAAAAACAATAAAAAATAGATTATTTACACTTCATAGAAAAATAAATTAAGGGACAAAAATTCATTACACTTGATTTTTGTACGAAGGGTAAATATTTTGTCAATTTGCTATTTTTTTTTTATAATTTCCCCTTTCCTCTATTTTTCATAACTTCAAAACGAATTAATGATACTAATATCCAATTTCTCATTGAAAAATTTTCAAAAATAGAAAAATTGATAAAATAGTTACACTTCGTAGAAAAATGAAATGTAATGGTTTTTTTTTTGTTATTTAGTGACTTTTTTCTACGAAGTATATATAGTTTATTTTTGTTTCTATTTTTTTTTTTTAAAAAAGAACCCCTTTCTCATTCCTATTTTTGTTGAACTAAAAAAAAGAACGAAAAATCCAAGATCACTATGATTTTATTATTATTATTAGAGCGTCAAAGGGATTACCATGAATAAAAATAGGGTGCTATTTGTTTTTGTTATTTTTCGAAATTAAATTCAAACAAAATCCGTAAACAAAAATTATTTTACAAATATTATAATTACCAAAATACCAAAAAAGACAACACAATTTTAACTTTTAATTAGTTTAATTAATTTAATTAATTAAAAGAGCTAGACTTCTTGTTCCAAAGACAGAGAAAGAGCTAGATTTCTCGTTCCTTTATATGAATTACAAAGCAGAGCAAAAACACAGATCAGAGAACACCAAATCAGAGCAAGGTTCACTTTCTCTACTCATTTTTCATCTCCTTTATCTTTCAGTCAGATCGAAACCTTCAATCGTCTCTTGATTTTTTTTTTTTTATTTTCTGTTGTTGTTCTGGTTCAGTTTTTTTAGAATCCTTCGATCTCTGTGAAGTATTATACAGTAAGGAGAGGAGGAAGATTGATAGAGGAAGGAGAAGATGACGAGTTCTGTATCGGAACAGAGTTTTTTGTATGAGAGTGAAGATGAAGAAGATGATCAGGAGAATGTAGTAGTGAACAAAGATGAAGAAGATGGAAACGATTCAGATTCTTCCGATGATTCGACTGAAAATCAGAGACGAAGCAAGCCTGATTCGTACACTACTACTTGGCCACAAAGTTACAGGTATTTCAATCCCTTCTCTTCTCAATAAAATATACTGAAAATTAGAGCTGGAGCAAACCTGATCTGTTGTTCATTGATAATCTCTTCAATTCGCTCGCTGTTCTTCAACTGAAAATGGATTTCAATTCGTTCACGCTTTTTGTACACATCATCTATTTTGTTTTCGTCACAAAAAAGTTATGCCGACAGCGGAATTGGGAGATCATTATTCACACACAAAAAAAAAAAAAAAAAATTACTGTAAATGGTAAAATGACATAAAAATATATCAAAACTTTAGATTCTATTTATATAAATACTAACAAAATTGATAGAATCAGAAACATTTTATATTTTATAAATATTTTAATTTATTTAATTACTAAATTCATTAATAAATATTTGATGTTTTCTAAATTAATTACAAAAATACATACATATATATATATATATTTTATAAATATTATAATGTCGAACCTAATGATAATGTTCAAATGTTAATACCATTCCTAGAGGATGTTTGCAATAACTGAGTGTGAAACGTGAGATGGGAATAAATCTTGCGTTTAAATAATATATCTTGATTCTAAAGTTTGTACAACAGCTTTTATAAATCAAGAATTGTATTTAATTAATGTTTTGGTGACGTCATATCCATGTGTATTTTAAATTTTATTCATTGGGATATTTATCTTGTTAATATGTGATGGTTCCAAATCTTCATAAAAAAATTATTATTTTTGTAATATCATATAATTTAGAATATAAAATGAATTGAATTTACAATATGGCATATGTTAAATGTTAAATCATAAAGTTTGAAAACACCCATAAAAAAATGATTTTACCGAGTCTTTTAACTTTTAGTTAATTTAGGAATTTCTTGTCCGATATTACACTTTTCATAATTAAATAATTTATTATAGCAATTTTTTTTTATTGATTTGTACCATTGATATTTTCTACTTGAAGTATCATAATTGATGTTGGACATAAATAATATGTAGGGCAAATATCAATTTGTACGTTAGTTTTGGTAACACTAAATTTTGAGTGTATTAATTATGTGTTTCAGGCAGTCAATGGATATGCTTGGCAGTGTGCCATCACCTAACATTGGAATATTAGGAACATCATCTTTAACAAGATGGGGAAGCTCATTTCTATCCTCATCCTTAACAAGAAGGCATACTCCAGACACGTTAACTTCAGCCTCTAAACCGTTGCTCCCAACAGTGGCCGACGAGAATAAAGACGAGCAACAACCGCTGCCATCGCTATCGCATCGACTAAGCTCTCACTCTCTCATTCTCCCTTTCACTTCAAGGAGACCATCAGGCATAAAAAAGGATGATAAACCTTCCAAAGTTCCACACGAGTTTCCCACCGCTCGTCGAAGCTCATTCAGTCAAGCCATGCTTAATGGTAAGTTCTAATTAAATGAAAACATTATAGTATTAAATTATGCTAGTATATCCATTGCTTTTTTTTTCTTTTGGTCTCTATCTCAAAAGCATCTAAGGTGTGAAATAAGAGTAAAACGACTTTAATGATGCAACAATATTAGCATATCTATCTTTCACCATCCACACAAAAGAATTAAAATAATTTTTTAAAAAATTATGACTAAATAATTTGGTTAAAAATAAGTACTTTTTGAGATGGACCTACCTATTTTAAAGTAAAATGGATATGAGGTATTAAGAATTTGGCATGTGTGAAGAAAACTATGATTTCAAAGGATCATTTTACTCAAAAAGTTCTTTTTCAAACTCTTTTTTTTTTTTTTTCTTTTTCTAGAGAACTCTGTCATAATCGATGATGCTTTTTTCAAATAAATATCTCAGTGTTGAAAGGGAAAATAAACATTATTATATGCATATTTGTAAAAAAGTGTGTACTATACATGTTTAAAGAAAGAAAAAACAAGTTACCGTCTACAACTCAAGTAGAGGCACATGGGAGTTGTTAATTGTTTGATTGGGTATGTCAGCATTTCATAGGAACAGAAGGAGAGGGCCCAACCACGTGATAGTTCTTTGCTTTTGCATGCCATCTCCTCCCTTTTTTGACTCTAATTCTGCAGCTGGTTTTACACGATTGGGGGATGTTTTTTCATCATCTGTCTTTTCCTCTACATAAAAGACCCTTGCCTTATCCCTTCTTTATTTCCTTCAAAATAATTGATCTTTTGCCCAACTAGCTTACACTCTGACTGTACCAAAAATATCATTGGCGACGCGTGGCGATTCTTTAAAGTTTGTCCTGTAGCAAAACAACTTAGGCACGTGACTTAATACAGCAGTACACTCGTTACTGACAATAACCTAACCCCACACATCAAAATTGTGTGGGGTTATTACTTAATAGAGCAGTTCATTGAAATTGTGCACATGAGCTGAAATCAGGCCCCCATTCACTTTTGCCTGCAAAGGCATATTGAAATTGACAGTGGAAATTAAATATACTTTGTTAAGCAGATTCAATCTGCTAATTAAGAACATTGCCTGACATAAATCTCACACATCAAACATATTCAAAATTTTCATGAGGTAGGTGGAGAGACAAAATAAAAATAGTGTGTACGTCCTACTTAAATTATGATGGAAAACAATGTTTGTTGGCAATGTCATTGGAGTCTTTTTTCCTATTGGTAACCAGGAATAGAAAGGGAAGAATTGCAACTAGAGCTTGTTGGGTTGGAGTAATGAGTCTTGATTGGGACAAATTTTTCTCAATTCCAATCGAGTAAGAGTGCGATAGCCCTTCCTATATGATAGAAAATGATCCATGCTCCTGGTTGGCCGTTGCTTTAAGGGTTTCTCCACTTTTATTGGATATATGTGTGGGCCAGCCTCAACCTTGATTGAGACTTTAAAGAGTTAAAAATTTGTAGATCCTACTACTAAAAATTTTATGATCGATGATCATGTTATATCTTATTAACTCTATGTAATGTGGACCGAGTACACGACTTCCATGATTTCACAACTTATTGAAGTTCACTATTCACTGATTGAATAAATTGCAAGACTGAATATGGTAATGATGGTGATGCAGGTGGAAATGTGCTATGTGGGGTTGGAATACTAACGACGCCTTATGCAGCCAAAGAGGGAGGATGGCTCGGACTTTCCATTTTGTTAATATTTTCCGTAATCTGTTACTACACTGGACTCCTCCTCCGTGACTGCATGGAAAGTAGACCGGAGCTTGATACTTACCCAGACATTGGCCAGGCAGCCTTTGGCACCACGGGTCGAATCATCATCTCGGTATGCCATATACAAATTTTAAAGTTTAAATACTAAATTTATAATTTAATCGAAAATTTAAAAGCCTATTAATACAACGTGGAATGTTAAAAGGACAGGTAATTGAACCAAAAGTGTATAAAGTAATCATGATTATGTTTTGTAAAGTGAGATTTGAATATAGGCGGCTAATTAAGTTGTTTTTGTTTTGTGTTGTGGCTGTGGATGCAGATAATATTGTACCTGGAATTATATGTAAGTACAGCTGTCTCCATTGAGTGAGTACGTGTTTCTTGTTTTGTTTTCTTTTGATTTAATTTAAACCAATGATTGCTGGATGCGTTGGTGGGTGATTTTGAAATATGTTGACTAATTCAATTAGGGTTTTGAATTTTTTTTTTTTTAAATTATCATTTGGTCTGGTTTGAATTTATTTTATAGTTTTGATTTGGTTTCTCAAATTTTAAAAGTTTTGAATTTATCATGATTAAATTTCACACAGGAAATTTGCTGTGCATTTATCTGTATCTTCATCTCTCTACTTGTGGAGGGGATACAAATTTTGACTTCATGAAATAGGACACATCTTTTAATAGTTTGAGTTATGTCTAGGTTACATAATTTCCTTTTTTAGTACATAATTATTTTAGTTTTAGGGTTAATTTCATCTTGATTGAATCTCCTTGTTCTTATAATTAGAGAGTTACTAGAATTTGATCTTCTTTCAGGCTGCTTGTATTGAGTACATAATCCTGGAGAGTGATAACTTGTCTTCTCTATTTCCAAATGCACATTTAAGTGTGGGTGGATATGAGTTAAATGCACACCTTTTATTTGCTTTGATGACTGCTATTGCTGTTCTTCCTACTGTTTATCTCCGGGACCTATCCGTTCTTAGCTACATCTCTGGTAAGTGGTAAACAAGCTACTACTCTAGAGTACCAGAATTATCATCTCCATATCCCCTGTTTTTCTTTCATTGTTGATGCTGCAGCACTGAATCACTACTATCTGCTTCCATTTTATGTAATTTTACACTTTACTAAAACAGTTCTAAGCTTTCAAGTTTACGTTTCGAAACTACTGAAGAAATTCTTGCAAATTTTAGACAAAAATTGGGACCTAAAATCGTATGGACGAGACTTAAAAAGAATAGAAATGATGACCTAACATCATCATACCTCTTTTAGGTAGGTCATACTCATTCCAAGCTAAGAACCACAAAACTATACGAGACATGGATACGACATGATACGGACACAACGACACGGCAAAGGCACGCTTATTAAAATATACATGTTTAGAAATATATCATTTTTAAACCAGAAAAAACGTCAATGAGTTTCTGCATTTATATACTTAAAAAATTAGTTTGATGTATTTCACGCTCAAATTTTATTATATATAATTATCATATACGTGTCTTTTTAGTACTCAACAAGTGTTCTATGCATGTTTAACAAATTTGTTTCACACTAATAAATGTCCAATAAGTATTGGTGTGTCCAAGTGTTTGACATGTATCAAACAACGCACACCAGCCAAACTAAAGTGTTCTGACGAATTTCTAGTCAGTTACAGTTTTGAAACCTTTATCAAAGGGTTAAAGATAATCAATTTTTGAAAGACTAGGGATATTGTTTAAACAAGTGACAAAGTATAGGGATGCTTTTTATAATTTATCCAAGTTTTTTAGTTTAGATCAATGGATATACATGTCTAATAAAAAAGTTAGTAAGAGATCCACACTAAACGGTGTATAGGGAAGTATTACTGTTCTAAAACTGTTACGTATAATGTTGCTAGCTCTTTATGGTGATGTTACACTACTATGATATTCAAGAATTTACAGAGAGATGGTTATAAACATACTTGGACAATCCATTTTGCTGTTTTTTTTCAGCTGGTGGAGTTGTTGCATCAATATTGGTGGTCCTTTGCTTGTTCTGGATTGGATTAGTGGATGGGGTCGGTTTTCAGGGCAAGGAGACAACAACTTTACTGAATCCTGCAACCCTTCCTATCGCCGTTGGTCTTTATGGCTTCTGCTATTCTGGACACGCTGTTTTCCCCAATATTTATAGTTCCATGGCAAAACCAAGTCAATATCCTTCAGTCCTCTTAACATGGTAATTTAAAATACTGAACTATTAGTACATATATATGTATGTATGTATGTATATGGCCTTATTCAGTTTGACCTTCTTATCCATATATTAACGTCATAGCAGCCTCTTTGTGAAAAATTATTGTAGTCGCACAAAATTTTCTCCCCAATTCTAAATACAATAACACTTTCTCAAACTTTGGGTACTGTTTTCTCACTCTTAGATTAGAAAATACAAAAAAAAAAGATTAATTAGAGTTGGTACATGTAACTTCTAAGATTATAGCGTTCGAAACAAATGATATAAGCTCCTTTTGTTTGGCTTGGAGTTCATCACTTTCTTAAACCTTTTTGGTATTTGACTGCTACTCTTCTAATATTCTACAAAAACTCTGGATAGACTTGTAGATAATTATGCATGCCTAATTAAGATCCTTCCTTTACTAAATTTGATGAATGGATAAGAAGTTTCAAGCCCTGTCGGCAATAAAACCATTTCACATTATAATGCAGTTTCATCGTTTGTACTTTGATGTATGCGGGAGTTGCTTTTGTGGGATATTCAATGTTTGGAGAATCAACGATGTCACAGTTCACTCTCAACTTGCCGAAGAACTTGGTTGCATCAAAGATCGCCGTCTGGACTACGGTACGGTCCCTGTGTAACCTCCCTCTTCAATTATGGCCTTCATGAATTAGAAGGAAAGAATAATTTACAAGTGACAAATACATATATCTGCTTTTAACTAGAGGATGTTGAGACAGGAATGGAGAATGCACTTTAACAGTTTATTAACTTTAATAAAATATATGTAATTCTTGTGTATTTCTTTTATAAAATAGTGGCCATTACATGGATATTTATACCCAAATAAGGATATCAAGAAAAGAAAAATATAACTTATAAGATTACCAAACAATATAATATAAAATAAAATCTACTAAAAGATTTTATTACGATAACACAGTTTAATTTATGGAGATCTTTTTCTTCTCGCTCCCTCTCCCCCATTCCCCGCTTCAAGGGGATTCTCCGCCCCATTAGGAGCGAGTCCTTGCGTGACTCGTCCCATTAGGAGAATGGACATCCCTACTCAAATACTTTTCAACTCTGTGGCTGAGATTTGTTGTTTGCCTATACTCTGTAGCAGTGGCTAATACTTCGTCTCTGATTTTGTTCTTTGCAGGTGGTTAACCCATTTACCAAATATCCTTTTATCTTTCTTTGTAGTCGAAACATAAGTGTGATTCTAGATGATTCAACTGGATATATTACAACGTCAGTACAATTTAATGTTATATATTAAATGGTGCTAAAAATGCATCCGACAGTATTCACAAAATAACATGAAGATCGTAAGTATATAAGCGAGACACAATATCTACATTGGTATGAGATCTTTTGGGTGAAACAATATTTTAGATCATTATTGAGATATCAACATATTGGACTCATGTAGATCAATTTCTTGTGATAAATTTTGAAAAAAAATTGAAACAAACAAAAAGATCCTTACACTGATCTGGAGACCAAAAGTAGAGAGGTAGGTCTGAGATTTATATATAATCATTGTGTTATATGAATAACAGATGATTTTTTCTTAATGAAATTTCTACGTATGCATTGACATTGACTCCAATTGCAATGAGTCTAGAGGAGCTGATACCGTCAAATCATCCTCAGTTTTTGATATTCTCAATCCTTATAAGAACTGCTCTCGTCGTCTCTACCTTGCTTGTGGGTCTTGGCATTCCTTTCTTTGGTAAGTACTTGCTGAAAAGAAGTTATTTAAATGAAAATTTTTAACTTCTTACTGATATATCAATGTTGGAGAGTCATATTAAAGATTGTTTATTATCTGTTGCAGGTTTGATTATGTCGCTTATCGGGTCACTTCTCACCATGTTCATTGTAAGTTTTGTGCAGAGTTTATGAGTTTGTAAATCACTTTTTGTTATAATTAGTTTGTAACAGTATTTAGAACTTCTTATTTGCAGAGTTTAATACTTCCTTGTGCTTGTTTCCTGAGCATCCTCAAAGGGAAAGTAACACGTTTACAGGTAATGTTATTCTTTTGCTTTTGTATTATTTATAGATACTTTGTGTGAAAAAATTATATTACTAAACCTGAAAATAGCATTATTAGTGTTTTTTTGGGATAAGAAATTGATCATGGGCATGGCCAAAGTACCGAACTTAAATTATAGATTTGATGATGTTTATGATTTCCACTCAGTTAAGTTTTTAACTGGGTCTCTATTGTTCTTACATTTTTAATTTAATTACTATAGTATCAATTTAGTGGGTGTAGATGTATCATATCTAAAGCACATTCACATGAAAAAACACTCATTCATATGCTTTGGTTTAGCCTTACTCATCCATTACCCACTCATCTCCTACCCTTTTCTTTAATTAGTACGTACAAAGAATACATTTATTATCCGCTTAATTAATTAATTAAGACATATGTCTTGGATCAAAAAGTTAAAGAGAGGACGTTATTGAACTCGAAAAAACAAAAACGATATGAATTGGATACAAGATATTTATGGTTTGTTGTTTTTGTGCAGGGAATAGTGTGTGGGACAATAATGGTAATAGGGCTTATAGCAGCAGCCTTTGGAACTTATTCATCCCTATTAAAAATCGTCCAGAATTTGAGTACCTGAGAAACTTGGCAATTTTAATCCACCAAAGCCTGCATTATTTCTATACAATTGTTCTTCCCTTTCCCACTTCTAATTTTGACCTTCAATTTTAATTTCACCCTTTTTTTTTTTTTTATAGTTACTGCAATTTTTATGATGTTGTCAACTGCCATTATCAAGGGTTTTCAGTATGATCATTATAGAGTTTTATGTGTTCTTTCCCCTTTCTTTTGAAGTTTTTCAATGTATTATTTTCATTATTTTTTCCCCTTTTTACAGACTTCTTCTTCGAGTCTATTAATATTCGACAATATCGTTAATAAAAGTTTATCACCAACAAAATTTTGCTATATTTTCAATTTTTAAAATAATGTTGTTATACATTTAGAATCCGTTTGGATTCACTCAAACTCAACCTAAGTTTGATTCAAATTTGGTCCATACTTAAAATTTTACCAATCTAATTAAATCAGCCCAAACAATGTATTCATTTGGTTGAGTTACCTCATGAGTCTACCCAACCCATTGAGTTTTTATTGGGACAAACTAACTATGTATGATCGCATAGTGCATACATAATTTTGCATGTATTATATTTTATATCTTAAAAGTATAATTCTTTTAATATTTTTCAAACATTTAATTCTGTAAGTTAGGCATGAAAGTATAGTTTTAAGTTAATATATAGTTTTTTTTTTATAAAAACAACAGAGACTATTTTCACTTATTGCAAAAAAAAAAAAAAAAAAAAAAACTTAAATAAGCTAGATAGAATTTTAGATTTTTGGTATATTTTATAAATAGTTTTAATTTTTTGCTATACGTTAAAATGTCATATTTTATAATGCATGGGTCATCTTAATTCTTAGTAAAAATTTGTTTAGTCCAAAATTTATGTTGGCCCATTCCAAACTCAACAGAGTGATTTTAGCTTGAATCGTCTCTTTTAATGGTACGGTTAATTGGGTCAATGGTGATGGCGACTCAATAATCAATTTCAATCATATCAATTAACTAGTTATTTGTCGTCATTATTTTTAGAAAGACATTCATAGAAATTAAAGGGTTACTCCACACAACTCTAATAAAAAAAAAAAAAAAAAAGACCACTCAAGTTTAAGAGAGAGAATTGAAAAATGAAATCTCTTTCAAAATCTTCCTTCACGGGTGTGTTAGAACATTATGAGAACAATGAGCACGATAAGAGTAAATATCTTCCTTAAGATGCGTTGTGACCTAATCCTCACAAATAAAGAAATAGGCTTCAGTTATCGTTAACATCATGCTTATTAAGTATATTTATAACATCCAAATAATCAGATTCAACCAAAATATAACATAAGCTAATCGATCGAACGTCTTCAAAATCAACGAATGTATCACATGTCTCAAGGACTTTCACCTTCCTACACCTAAAAGTGCGTCTTGAACCATCCATCTTAATCTCTCAAAATGATTGACTGAATTTCAGATAACACTGGAATTCAAAATACATCTAAACCTGGAGGAAGGAACCAACCAATACTTGTAGTCAATACCTCCCAAATATCAATTAACTTGTTATTACTTTTAAATTAAATATATATATATATATATATAATAAATTTAGGATTAAAATAACCAAAATGATTTATTATTCCGAGGGCATATAATATAAATATAGAAAATTGACTCCCAAAAAATAAAATAAAATAACAATTTCTTACATCTGGTGCGTGGGGCACGTGCAACCCCATCCCAAGTTGTCTGCACGCGTGGGATTTACGCGCCTAAATACATAATATTATATTCAATTTTAGGTTAAACTATCCCATCCCACATGCTAATCATACATACAATTTGATAAATTAATTATTATTATTATTATTACTTTTTTTTTAATAATAATAAAAAACATACTTTTTCATCCCTAAAATTGGACATATTTATTTGGTTCTTGAATTATAGACCGAGTTGACAAATTTAAGATAGATGGATTTCTTACTAATTTTATTTGATATATTTTCTAAAAACAAAAACCCCCAAGAGACAAAGATAAAAAATAAAATAAAATAAAATAAAAGAGTAGACTAAAAACTCTAAAAACAATAATAATTTAAAACTACATTATATCTATAATTATGGAAATTATCGTTCATAATATTGAAGATGGAATAGATGTTACATTTGGTTTGACATTTTTCCATTTAATTACAACATGTGATCTTGGTCTCTCATCCCTCGACCAAAAATGAATTTAGTGGAAATAAATAACTAACTATTTTTTTTAAATAATAATAATGAAAAATGAAGATAATAGATATATATATATATATATATTAAACTCAAAATAAAGCTTATAACAAAAATAATAAAACAAAAAAAGTGGACAAAAAAAACAGTAAAAACATTATAATAATTTAAACTGAAATTAGGGAAGTTACACTAAGTAATATCATTTAATTTTAAAACAGCCAAAAATGGAATTAAACGTTACTTAACATAATTTAAATATTAGTTGACCAACATTAATTATACAGTAATAAAGAAAATCAATTTAATTTCCTATATTTAACTCCATTTTTTACATACCCTATAAAATCACCCACTTCCACTTTACATTTTTGCATAGACAAATAGTGAATTGAAAAGAAAAATGGTCAATTCTTTCGATAATTTGTTTATTCTTTTAGGTTTTGTGGCCATTTTTGGCCAAGCCATGGCCTCCTCTAGGCTCATTGATACTCTTGTTAATCAAAAGATCGACACTACATGGTACGACGCACGTGCCACTTTCTACGGTGATTTTAGAGGTGGTGAAACTATGGGTAAGAATAGAAAATAATGCTCTCTAAATAATACTATCTATACTAATTATTATTATTTTGTTATTGATTATTATTATATAAGATATCATAGAATTTCATCCTTTGTTTGTTTTTATTTTTTTTAAACAAATATTTGGATACTCCATGAGTTCCATCTATCTCTAAACATCCAAGGAGTTGTCCTAATAAGAAATTCGTATGCACCAGTTTTTGTATTCTTCAAATATATTTTTTTAATTTGTATAAAAATGAATCGTATGAGATTATGTGTAACATAGACGACATGTAACATTGCTTTACTTTTATTCATTGAAAATACAAATGTGATTGAGAAGAATTTTAAATTTTACATGGTAATATAAGGAAAATAAAAAAGATTTACAATAGTATATGAAGTTATAATATATATATATATACTCTATCTTATGTGGCATGTTATTATGACTTCATTGTTATATTACTTTCAAATGCTAGAATTTAGACAAATCTTGTAAATTAAATGTATTGATTATTTGTTGGTAACAGAGGGAGCTTGTGGATATGGAAATCTATTCAAGCAAGGTTACGGGCTAGCAACAGCGGCACTAAGCACAGCCTTGTTCAACAATGGTGGAGCCTGTGGAGCATGTTTTGAGATAATGTGTGTGAACAACGAACACAATTGGTGCATACCAAATGCAGGCACAATCAAAATAGCAGCCACAAACTTCTGTCCTCCAAACTACACAAAAACACAAGACATTTGGTGCAATCCACCCCAACGCCATTTTGATCTATCTCTCTACATGTTCACCAAAATGGCCCCTTATAGAGCTGGGGTCATCCCGGTTCGCTACCGTAGAACACTTTGTCATAAACTGGGCGGTATACGGTTCGAGCTGAAAGGAAATCCATATTGGCTTCTTGTTTTGCCCTACAATGTTGGCGGTGCTGGTGAAGTTGTTGATGTTCAGATTAAAGGCTCTTCTACCGGATGGCTTCAAATGAAAAGGAATTGGGGACAAAATTGGCAAGTTAGTAGCTATTTGGTGGGACAAAGTTTGTCTCTTAGAGTTACTACTAGTGATTGGAAGACTAAAGAGTTTGATAATGTTGTCCCTAGCTCTTGGGAGTTTGGGCAAAACTTCGAAGGAAACTATAATTTCTAGGTTTTCTTTTGCGTAAATTAGTTGAGTTGAGTCTTGGATTTGTTTCGATTTAGTCTGGTGATAACCTAACGTAGTTGTTACAACCCATTTAATATTTTAATTGTGTGTTGAATAAATAAAAAAAAAGATATTAATTAGCATTATTTGTGAAAAAAAAAATACCAATTCAATAAACAAAATTTCTTCTTTATTTCTAATATGTCGTATATTTATTTATTTATTAATTTTTATTTGAGAACCATAACAATCCTTACTTAACCTTCAACATATATATTTTGTTTTTTAAAAAAAAAGTTTAAAAAGAGTGTGCTAATTAATACATTTTTATGTTAACTAAGCTATTAATATGTTAATTAAACATATTTTAAATTTATAATTTAGAAAATGAGAGAGAGAAAAGAAAGGTCAATGATTGCATGCGGCAGTCAGCCACGACTTCCGGGATGCTTTCATTTATTTATTTTTGTTTATTTAATAATTGGATTTCTAAACTCTCAAAAAAAAAAAAAAAAAAAAGGGAAATTGTTTTTGGTTTCTTAATTCTCTTTTATTTTTATTTTTATTTTTATTTTTGTTTTCTTCAACAAAACCAAATGGCGTTTCGTTATGGTTTCACAGTTTATGAAATCCATCGGAAACAATATCTGAATTGACTCTGATTCTCCCGGTGGGACTCCACCGGAACCATTTCTAACGTCGCCGCTGCCACTCCCATCAAACATACCAGCCTCTCCCCTTTGAATTTTTCTTTTCGTTTCACAATTCTTCTCCCCTTCCGAAATGGTCAAAGCTCTGCCCCTTCACCTCGGAATTGTGAAATCTTTTCCCAAATTCGACGGTTCTTTTGATCTTCCTCCGTCTCCTCAACTTCCGTCCGCGAGGCTCGCCGCTTCTGGTTTCAACAGGCTTCCTTTGTCCCGGAAATTTCCGCCGCTTTTCCAGAAAGTTTCTGCGACGGGTGAGAAGACTTCGCTGCTCGGAGCTTGGACCCAAGATAGTACCTTGCAATATCGAGATGAATCGCCTGTTTCGATTGAGCTCAAGTCCATTTCCAGTGAACTTGAGTTCGATAAGGCTATTGCAGATGCGGAGGAACGCAACGAGCTCGTGATTCTTGTTTGGTATGTATAAGTTTCTTGTGGGATTTTTCTGGGAAATGTTGAGTTAATTACAGGACTTTCTAACAAAGCGTTTTTCGGCTTAAGTTTTAGAGAGACGATGTGAATGTATTTGAGTTTGACTGGATCTTGTTTGATTAGAAGTTTATTTGTTTATTAGGAAAAATTGTTCTCAACTGCTAGATTTCCCTGGGGTTTAGCTGAAATTGATTAACCTTCGTTGTACATTGATTGTGATCATTTGGAAGTGAATGGTGTGATATTTTTCTTCAATTTTCCTTACAAGCCTTTCAAGTGCATTTCTCATGATTTTATCTTCTTTAGTTGAAAAGTGAATTTATGTGGATCTGTAGGATGGCTAACTGGTGCAGAAATTATATTTATTTAAAGCCTCAACTGGAAAGATTGGCTGCTGATTATTACCCCAGGTTAGCTCCTAACCCATTTCTTCTGATCAAGCAAATGGCTAAAATTGAACTATATTTCCATTTTCCATGTGCTGGATAATTCTTAAAAGATCAGTGTGTCAGTCCTTATTGAAGTTTTGAATGTGCTTGATGAATTGTAGATTGCAATTCTACTGCATTGATGTCAATATGGTGCCACACAAGCTAGTTGTTCGAGCCGGATTAGCTGTAAGTTCCTTTCAAAGCCTTTTGATGTTTGTTCCATTTTCTTTCTGTTGCCATAAACGTTTACAGTGATTTTCTTTAGGTAGGAGTTGAGGTTATGGTAAATTCTACTTCTCTGAGAGAGTGGATTTCTTTGGTTGTCTTTGGATACTGTACTAGAGCTTCTGTTTACAATGGAAATTAGGGCTTGTGCTTCAACATTCTCAACTTGCAGTTTGGACATAGGAGACAGTAGACATGTTGAGTTTATGTTACTTTGATGGATAGTTTATTGAATAAACTACATTATCTGTTGAGTCTTTCATTTGAATATGTCCAAACATGGAATCTTTCCATTCCTTGGTTTCTGATAGTTTTGATTTTGTACATTTTCTCATGTATCTCAATCGTTCGTCTTTGAATCATCCAGAAGATGCCAGCTATACAGGTGAGTTTCCTCACAATCAGATGTCCTACAGCTGGAAACCTTCCTCTCTACTAACGTCAAGATCTTGATTGTGTTTATTGCAGCTATGGAAGGATGGTAAGAAACAAGACGAGGTGGTTGGTCTCTACAAAGCATATCTAGTCGTCAACGATGTGCGGAAAATGATTGAACGTGAGCTAACAGGCGAGTGACATACGATTCATTTTCACCCACATCCTCTTATTCACTTAGCGGTATTGAAATTGATTGATAGCATCTCACAGAAATTCCTTTCTACTTATATTCATCAACATAAAGAACAAGGCCTGGCTGGCCTTCTTGCCAAGTCTTTGTCATTGCAGAGATCATTTCTTTGTTGTCATGGGGTGGATGATCTAACATGTATGTCCAATTCTTGACAATATACACATTGTGAGGAAGTCTTATTTGTAAGGTTTATCATCCTTTTTATACCATTCCTTTCCCTTATATCTGATAGGCAGAGGACCCTATTTTGTGTTGGTAGATTAATTTAATTGTTCATTGATCTATTATTAATAACATGTCTCTTTCTGAGTCTTCTGGATCTCTCTGCTTTAAGAATTAATGGATGTTGCCTTGAAAAAGCACTTGAGGAGTGGCTTAGGTGGACCTTGAACATTGAAAAGAGCTACAAATGGTGGTCCTGAACACTTTTATTCTTTGTATTTGATAAAAAAAAATCATAGAACCTTTTCTTTTCTTATTCCTTATTTTTTATTAACTTATTTAGGGTCTTTTGTTGAGGGGGGCTTCCAAAATTTCTATTTGTTGTTTGAACTTCATAAAATTATTTTAATTTCTTTTGAGAGATATGATCTCTGAAACTGTGTTGTATGTCTTGTTTCGGGAGGTGTGTAGCCATCATGGTCGGCAAAAAACCAAGTTGTTGAAAAAGTAAAAAGCACTTGAAAAAAAAGTTGAACCAAGTTGATTGTGCTGCACCCAGCTTTCTTCTTGACCCACCAAACCAAAACTCCCATCTATTCATTGTGAACTATGTTTCCTTACCCCACTTCCAACATCCTTATGTCATTCCAATTTGTCTCAGGCTACATGAAAGAACATCATATTCAAATCAAGATTATATATTCTTTTAATCTCTTCTTTTGGCATTTTCTTTTTGGTGTTTTCCGGCAGAAATTATTCCAGACGGCTAGCTATATGTTGGTTATATGTTGATAGATGTATGAGAGATCATAAAATATGAGCCCTTCGAGTAGCTACAAGGTGGTGGTCACATTGAAGGTGTGCTAATTGTGTTGGTTTGTTATATGTGTAAATTATGAAAACTAAATGGATCCATTATAACATTGAGAGCCTATGGTTGGAACTGACTTTTGAAGTACTAGAGATTCATCGTCTCTGTTTTCCTTTTGGGAACAAATCTACAAACAAGATTAGAACTGACTAGCGAGAAATGGTGTAGAAGGTTTCAATTCTAGGAGGAAGAGGTTTTGACTGACGAACGTTGGTAGATTTGTCTAGAATGACTTTCTAAAGATTTGTCTAGAATGACTTTCTAAAGGTTAACGAGGAAAGTTGAAGGTGGCCATAAATTTGGAGGAAGTGCTAATGGGGTTAATTCTTCCTTCTTCTTTTTTTCTCTTTTTTTTTGGAAATAATAAACAAACAAGATTAGTAAATGGCTGGTCAGAAATGTGGGCTTCATTCTTAAGTGGAAGATGTTCTGTCTAAAAAGAACTTCAAAACAAATATACAATGAAGGGCTACAAAACAAAACCCTTTTCTCTAATATGACAAGGCATTGGAACTTATTCAAGATTTTGTAAGAAATGTTTTGGGCAAGTGACATTGGGACCATATTTAACTTCATACCTCGAGGTTGATATTACAAGGAACTTAATAAGACCTATTTACCAATGAAAAAGTTTATAGTACCATATACTTCTTTTGTTCACACTATAGATTTATCTTCATAAATATTAGTGGACTCAACATTAATGTCAGTGTGAGTCTATTCTATTTTTAAAAGCATGCTAACAAATAAAATGTTAATATGACATACAAAAAGTGGACGGAGTGCTCATCTCCTGGGCTCACGCCGTTACCAATTGGGTAAGTTATGTTGTTGATTGTTGACTTTGGGAGGATGAAGGGTAAGCAAATTAAGTGACAAGTAGTATCAATAAATGACAAATAATTTTCTTGAGCATATATCCAATTCAAATTAAATTACAAATATATATTCAATTCAAACCAAATAACCTGACAAATCAATCGAAAAACACAAGATAATACCAGACTCAAATGTTATGCTCGTTCGAGTACATGTGGTTTTCATGTACTAACTTTATTAAATTCAAATGAGAGAATGAAAAGTTTGCAGTTATTTTCTTAACATAATTCAACAGGTTAAGTTATAGGCTTTTTTGAAAATTGGGCCAAACAATTCAAAAATGCTTGTTGGATTTGAACCTAGGTTTCTAGTTTTTTCTTCATCGGCCCAACTCGATGACATGAGAGGGAAGTGTGGATTTTATTTACTCCGACATGTTGGGAGATTCAAACCTCTTAAAATGAAGTTGATAATACATATTTTATACTAGTTCATCAGCGAGGTTCACTTGAACAGAAATGGTGAAATTGATCTAGTTAGAGAGTAAGATGTTTATAATATGGATAAATTATGAAGGCCTATTTGATAAGTTATAAACATTACTTCACTATAACTTTGTTTTATTATTCACTTTCTATCTATATTTTGAAAGAACGAGTAAAGTATTAAAAACTAATAAATAATTTTCAACATTATTTTCTTCGTTTATCTCTATGAAACTCTTTGACATATATAGTTATTTTCGGTCATTTTTCTCCTTTAAATAATATATAAAATGGAAAAATCAAATCTCTAATCTAAAAGTTGATTATACAACCATTGAACTATGCTCATTTTGACAATTGTTTTTTTTTCTTTTTTCCGTTCTATTTCTAAAAATTTTCAATTTTTTTCTCAATCAAAAACTTAATTTAAATGTACCTTTGATGTTGTGATTTAAGTTAAACTTTAGTGAAAAAGAAGAAAAAAAAAGTTAATAAGGGACCTTTAGATTAAATGCCATGAAATATGTAGGCATTAGGTTTGAACCAACGTGGTGTAGCCATTTAATTTTGTCCTTTTTTTTAAGTGATTTAATTTTGTAACTTAGTAGATAGGTTTAAACCTCATTTAAAGAATTGAAATGTCTTCATAATTTGATTTTTTTAGAGAAAAAAAGTTATAAATTAAATAGACTAAAATATAAGGACTAAAATGATATTCTAAAAAAATGACCAAATCACAAGCTTAATTTAAGTCTTAGTAATAACATTTCTAGTTAAATTACAAATTTAATCCACCAACTTTGAAGTATATCTATTTGATTCCTAAACTATTATCATCACAAATTTGATCAATAAACTTTTAAATTATTAAAATTGATCGATAATCATCCGAATATCATAATATAAAGAGAAAAAGTAGAAAAAAAATTAAAAAAAAAAACATAAAAGTTAATTTTTATAATTTTCTAAAATATTCGCATTTCATGGATATTTTTAATGAAATTGAGACTCGACATAGGGGAAAAAAGAAAAGAAAAAGAAAAAAGAAAAAAGAAAAAAATCATGCTCATGCAGTGCACGTAGGGATGGGCATCACCGTCAATTGATGATCGGACGGCGGTGGTTTGTGAATGTATATTTTGTGAAATGAACAAGAGAGAGAGAGAGAGAGAGAGAGAGGTTCGTTCTGCTTCCTCCCCTTCCCTTCTCTGCGAATTAGAATTGTTCTAATTTCTTCCTTATTTTTCGATTTCAAACTGAATTTCGCTGAATAATTTCCCATTTTCAATTTCCATTCCATCATTTCTCCTTTCTCAATCTCAATGGCATCTTCAAATCCCATTCCTCTCTTAATCTTCTTCTCAATTCACTACTCCATTTCATTCCCTTCTTCCCCTATGGATTCCACCTTCCTTACCCCTCCATTCCTTCACTCTTGATCTCTATGCCTCTCCACGATCTTATTTCAGGTCCGTGATTCTTCTCTCTTCTTCATTTCATCATCATTTCCTATTGTATCCCTTTCCCGGATTCTGGGTTGTTCTTGTTTTCTTCATTCTCCAATATTTTGGGGGCTTTCAGGTGGATTTTCAAACTTTTGTTTGTTTACTCCGTCACAGGTTGAATCGGTGGGCCTGATGTTTGCTTATAATATGAATTTTTATATGCGACCTATTCTGTCTCTATTCGTTTCAAAGTCTGGGTAGATTCACTTGCCCCCTTTTTAATACTTCTATAGGTGGGTTGTTTTGTTTTCGAATTTTAAATCTTTTTTTTTATTATTATTATTTTTAGACGTTTGATTATATACTGTGTTTGTCTTGGTGTGGGGGAAGGTTGGGATTTTAGAGAGGTTAAAATCCCTGAAGATGGCTTCTGGAAGTAATACGGATATGCTATCAATACCTAATGAAGGTCATCAAGTTCCTCTTGGAAATTTTGAAGATAATTTACGGACTGAGCTTGAACTACTTCTGAGAGAGAATTCTAATCACTCAGTACCAGGGCGAGATGGAGATCTGAATATTTATAGGAGTGGTAGTGCTCCTCCAACAGTTGAGGGATCGATAAATGCCGTTGGGAGTCTATTTACGAGTTCTTATTATAACGAGTTCAATACTAAGAGTGGTAGTAATGATGGGGTTTTGTCTGAGGATGAAATTCGTTCACACCCAGATTATCTTTCTTACTATTACTCCAATGATTATATCAATCCTAGACTCCCTCCACCATTAGTATCAAAAGAGGACTGGCGTGTTGCGCAACGGTTTCAGGGCAGTGGATCTTCATTGGGACGGCAAGGGGATTGGAACTGGAAGAAGTTAGTTGATGGTAATACTAGTTCGTCATTGTTCTCTATGCAGCCTGGAAGTTCTGTACAGCGGACAGATAAAAATAACAGTAATGTAATGGATTTTGGAGATGCTAATGGAAAGAACCTCCCTAGGAAGACTCTATCTGAGTGGCACGACAGAGGGCGAGAAGGTTTTGTTGGATCAGGTGGTAATGGACTCGGTGCAAGAAGGAAGAGTTTTGCTGATATTGTTCAGGTAACTGATTTAACTATTCTACATTGTATCTAGCCTTCTCTCTGTGATCATCATCATATATTTCCCCCAAATTTTAAGCGCGCCTGCTTGTGGTTTTTCTAAATGCATAATAGTTTCATGTGCAATTGAATGTAATAGGAAGTTCAAAATTTTATTTTATTTTTTCTGGTTGTGAGAACAAACTATGTTTCAAGTGGTTGTCAAGACAAGAATTTAGAAATCCCATCAATGCTTTCGAAACATAGAAAGATAAGGAAGTTGCATAAGATACCTACAACTGAGTATGAGTAATTACTAATTTTAACTTACAAGGATGGAACATATATACATGTGTGAGATTCTTATTTCTTACTATCAGAGTTGGTCTGGTATGCTATTGAGGATTTGTTATAAAACCTCTTCTGTCCCTCCCTAGTACTGTGGAAAGGTTTGACTCTATCCTTCAGTTTGTTTGGTGAGATAGATATGTATATTGGCGTCTGCTTAATCTTAGCTTCTTGCCTAATAACATATAATATAGCTTCGGAATATTTTCCACTGAGAACCCTATACAGCAAATCAGCAACAGAGTTGTAACTTTTAATGGTTCGGAGATATGGCTATCCTTTGCTTGAAGCCTTTAATAGTTGTCATCTAGGAGAGATCTTTTTCTTCTTCTTTCTATAGGGATCTGACATGGAATTTATTCTTTAGTTTCTTTCTTCTAAGTTGATGAGATCCAATAATTTTTTTTATTTTGCTAATTTGGTTCATTATCTCATAGTCACCTTGGTTTGGCTGGTTATTTTTCCAAATTATACTGTCTCATTTTTGAAAAATATGGTCCCTACTTCATTCTTGCTTAGTACTAACATTCTATTTATTTTGATGATACTGGTCTATTTCCGTGTTCGTAGTTCGTGGTTCTTTTAGTTTTTCCTGTTTCAGCTTATGTTTGATTTAGTTGTACAGGTGGATACATGTTGTCAGAACCATCTTACAGCTCTTGGCCTTATAATATATCAACTTTCACCTTGTTTAGTAGGCAGATATTTCTTCATTTAAGGCACTAAATATTAATGGATTATATTCTGCAGGAAGGACTTGGTGAATCTGCTTCCATGTCTGGCCAATTGTCACGCCCTGCAAGTCATAATTCTTTCGGTGATGTTGACAATATGGGAATGACTGAGGATTTGCATACCTCAGGCCCCCCTGGCTTTGTTGGAGTGCAGAGTCATAATAAAGCAGCGTCTCATTCCTTTCTGAATCCAAATTGTTCAACTCTGTCAAGAAGCACAACTCCTGAACCACAGCTATTTGGAAGGACTTCAAGTTTCGGTCTACCTCCTGTCGGTAGTAGAGTTTTTCCCGTGGAGAAGAAGAACATAACTATGTCCAAGGTCCAAAATGGTTATTCTGCTGGGTTTACTGAACTGCCTGACATATCTGGTTTACACCTGTCATCAATTAGGCATGAAGATGGAGTCAATGGGGCGCAATCTCGAATTCAACTGGATCTTGGTGAACAGTCTGATTTCCTGATCAACATGTCCAATGGTATTCTCCCACGTACTCTGCCTGAGCTTAGTGACAAAAGACTCTCGAAACCAAGTGATAATATAGACCTAGCAAGGAAAAGTGGGATTGTAATGAACCCAAGATCGTCTACAATGAGTTCTCACGATCATGTTAACTTTCCCAAAAGAACTTCTTCTTTTACCAATCTATACTCTAAACCAAATTCGTCAGGCTTTGTAAGCAAGGATGGGCCTACCAGACACCTTCAAAATGCAAACCTTCAGAGTGTGGATTTGGCTGGATATCCTTCTGGTGACTTTTCGATAAATATGAATCACAGTTCTGCTATGATTAGTTATGGAACTTCTGATCATATCAAGCTGCCATCTGGAACCTCTGATCGTGCAAGCCATGCTGGATCTAGTTTGCAACCCCATAATTACTATGGCATTTCTCAAGGAGACTTGCAAGGCCTCCGAAGTGCCTATCTAGAAGCCTTGCTTGCCCAACAAAAGCAGCACTATGAGCTGTCACTTTCAGGTAACTCAAGTGTTTATAATCACAGATTGTATACAAATACTCCATATGGTTCTGGCATCCCATATTTGGCGGACCAAGCGTTGGATTCTGGTCTTTCTTCTGTTGGACATAGTGGTACGATGTTGCAGAATGAACGAATCCTACGCTTTAACTCAATGATGAGAAGTTCAATTGGAGCCCATGGGTCTTGGCAGCCAGATATTGGCAATACTGTAGATAGAAGTTTTCCATCAACTTTATTGGATGAGTTCAAAAGCAACAAAACTAGATCTTTTGAGCTTTCAGATATTGTTGATCATGTCATTGAATTCAGGTGCACATGGTCTATCAATGTTTATTTTACATGTATTATTCTTGGCACTATTTAATTATCTTATTTTATCTTTTTTGCTAATTCTTGGTCTCACTATATTGTGTAGTATGGATCAATATGGAAGCCGTTTTATCCAGCAAAAGCTGGAAACAGCCAATGTGGAAGAGAAGACAAAGATATTTCCAGAAATAATTCCACATGCCCGTACCTTGATGACTGATGTCTTTGGAAATTATGTCATTCAGAAAGTAAATGCTTTAATAGTTAATTGTTTTATTGCTTGTTCTTTTAAAATCTTGAGTTGATTGACTGTTCATAACAGTTTTTTGAACATGGTACTGCAAGTCAAAGGAAGGAGTTAGCTGATCAACTTTCAGGGCATGTTTTGCCTCTTAGTCTTCAAATGTATGGATGCAGAGTGATTCAGAAGGTTCTTTCTTGATTCTCTTCTGCTTAAGAATGTTTATTCATTCAGCTATGAGTAATACTGTTGGGTGGATCGTATTTTATTTCATTGTTTCCTTGGGTTATGGATACTTCTGTTGTTCTCTTGGAAAAATTAGATGCACATGTCACCTGATTATAAATATTGGCTTGTATTTTCCTCTTCTAGTATATCTGTTAGGATTCGTATTGGGTGAACCAAATGAGACAGTGTTGCTTTATAAAGAAAAAACCAAATACTAATGCAGGCTTTGGAGGTAGTTGATTCAGAGCAACAGACACAAATGGTCGCCGAGCTTGATGGCTCCATAATGAAATGTGTCCGTGATCAGAATGGAAACCATGTTATTCAGAAATGTATCGAATGCATCCCTCAAGATAGAATTCAGTTTATTATATCAGCATTTTATGGCCAAGTTCTGGCACTATCCACTCATCCTTATGGTTGCCGTGTTATTCAGGTAACTAGTTTGTTTCTCCTGTATATTTTTTATTTATTTAGATTACATATATTGATTGTTCTCCGCTCCCGATGTTGTAGAGGGTATTAGAACACTGCGATGATTTGAATACACAACAAATTATCATGGATGAAATCATGCAATCCGTTTGCCTCCTGTCTCAAGATCAATATGGAAATTATGTTATTCAGGTAAACAGAACTTCTTTGGTCAATATCTGTATGTAATGGCATCTGATCGTTTGTCAAGAAATTAGTTTAGTTGATTCATATGTGATCTATTCAACCTGGGATGGCCATTATAAGACAGAACAACTTCATGCCATTTATAGTCGGTGCTTTATTTAGTTGCAACTACCTATAATCTGATTAGCCTATAGTTATTTTCGATTGTGGTTGGAAAACTGATTGTTCTGTTCATATCTAAAAACTGTTGTCAAAGATCACTATTAATTTTATTATTTCTCTGGAACAAGTTACGACCTTTACTTGAACAGTATCTGTTCAATATGTTGTACAATTGTATCTTTGAGTTCTAAGGAATAATAATTATGTGCCATTTCTTTTGCAGCATGTACTTGAATTTGGTAAACCACACGAGCGGTCTGCTATTATAAGTAAGCTTGCAGGACAGATTGTAAAAATGAGTCAGCAGAAGTTTGCTTCTAATGTTGTGGAGAAGTGTTTAACATTTGGCAGTCCTGAGGAACGTCAACTACTAATTAACGAGATTCTAGGTTCTACTGATGAGAATGAGCCCTTGCAGGTTTGTTAAATTCTTACTCAATCTTTAAATGCTTGCAGAACCTGCCATATATATATGTGTGTGTGCCGTTTTTCACTTTAAGTGGAGATTCTGCAAACTCACTCTAACCTTGTGCAACTTTATCTGCGAATTTACTTTGTGAAGAGGCTAGCTGAATTCCTGTTTCCTATCTACAATTCAGTCTGTTTATTCATGCCTTTAATATCTGTATCTTATCATTTCCAACAGATAGGAATGAATATATTCCCATTAAATTGGAAAGGATATTATAAAGCGGGGAAATTGGAGATGTTAAGATGGCTAACAGTAACTTTCATGCATTCAACGCTTATATCAATTCAGTGGGGAAAATTTTGAGGATACAAATAATTTAGTCTGAATAAAATGAAATGTTACAGGCAATGATGAAGGATCCATTTGGGAACTACGTTGTCCAAAAAGTTCTGGAGTCATGTGATGACCATAGTCTTGAGTTGATTCTCTCTCGCATCAGGGTTCACTTGAATTCCCTCAAGAGGTATACTTATGGTAAACATATCGTATCTCGAGTGGAAAAGCTCATCACAACTGGAGGTGAGCCATTCTTCTCTACACTAGTAACTTTGGATTTCTTTCCAAGTGTGGTTGCAACTCATCATGCTACACTTGTTCTTTGATTGCAGAAAGGAGAATTGGACAGTCGTCATCTTCTTCTTCGTTCCCTTCTTAGAGCAGTTTGCCCATTTGCAGCAAGTCAGTATCCTGCTGCCTTCATCCGAAAGAATTTCATTTCATTTTCTCAGGTTGTGCAGTGACAGAAAGAAAATGTCTTAAGAGTGATCTTTCAGCTGACAGGTTAACAGTAAAATTGTAAATAAACAAGAAAATCCATAAAGCCAGCATTTATGGAACAGGGGCAGGGCAAGAAAAAGGGTCCCTGTAAATGAGAATAACAAATATTGGAGAAAGAGATTGTATATTTTGCGACCCTCACTCTCTCGGAATTTGCAGATAGAGAGAAGTTCTAATATATATATATATATATATATATATATATATATGTGCACATATATGTATTATGTAAAGCTAAACCCAAATTGTAAATGACTAAAGAAGTAAAGGAACTGTTATATGATAAAATATCTCTATATGTACAAGGAAAAGCTATATATAACAACCTTGTAAGTGGAGTCTTGTATACTATCTATCTATTTTCCACTGTCATAAATTATGTAAATACTCAATAATTTACCCATAGTAGTTATTGCCTTCCCTACTCTTTCCTTCTTTCCCATCTGATAATGTCTTTTGATATTCTTTTTTGTTGGTTGGTCTACTATGGCTTGAATGTGAATGTCATCATTGGTCACTAACAAGTACAGGTTATTTGATTAACCCCTGCATCTTACTATATCATAAGAAACAATATATAATCATTATTTATAGAAGCTTTGGGAGAGGTACTCTGCATTTCGCTAGCTGCTTCTTGAGGTGGTTTTTACATATTGTTCATCAATTTAAGTTCATGTTTTATTCTAAAGAAATATCAAGGACTAATCAATTTTAGTTCATCAGATATAAAAGAATTTCATCTTCTCTGGATGAAAGTGTGGTTTCTTATGAGAAAAATAGTTACATGCAATACATAGTTAACAGCTTAATCATCTCCTGCTCCACAAAAATGGAGCAACTGCATTTTTAGGGAACTAACCTCAATTGAAGTTTCAAGCAACTAAGCATTTGTTTAACTGCCAGGCTCCATCTTCATCTGTCTGTTGTACTCGATTTAAATGCAACTTAGATGACCGAAAATCCACTGTTTTATATGGATCTTACTGAAACAAGAAGTCTGGATTATCTACATGTTAAAATGGAATGGAGTATATGAATGCCTTTTTTTTCCACTTTAAATAAAATATAATAAGTGGCAACAACAACGAAACAAAGAAAGAAAGTCCAGCATAGCCGGGAAAACAAAAGAAAAAAAAATCCAAACGAAACAATTTGAAGAAAAATGATGTAAGTTTGATAACCATTTGGTTTTCGGGAAAAAAATAGCGAAAAACATAGTAAAAAATGTATGAAAAAATCAAAACATAAAAGCAAACCCGCCTTAAAATAGAAAAGTGCTCCTCAGAATGGAAGTTTTGTTAAGTTTCAATTGCATAACATGTCAATAGTCTTCATAGATATCAATGATAAATTTCAAGAATCTAACTTATGTAGATGAGGGTTAAAAGTAATGGCATTCCACAAGAGAGTAAAGAGACAAGCAGTAAGCACAATGAACTCTGATTATGTAAACTTGTCCAAGGAAGTGAAAGATTAAAGAGAAGGAATACCTAAAGGCAATCAGCCATTAACACTTGGGAATTTCTCTTCCATCAGCGGTATCCAAATCAAAATCCAACACCAAATTTTCACTATGAACAAGATGATTACTAAACCTCCTATTCTTCAAAATCACTGCAGATTCCTTCATCAGATTGATGTACTTTCGCCTGATTCTCAATATGGGGTGCCTCTCAATGGAAGATTTGTCACAGTAAGCCTCTTTAAGAATGGCAGTACAAGTTTTGTTCTTCAGAGACAAGTAAAACATGTGAGGATGTCTCTCAAATGCCTTATGAACTTTCTGAGGCAAACCCATATACTTTTTAAGGCATAGAAGCTTCTTCCTTTCTGCTGAATGCTCAACAAACAAACTAAGCATTTCATGGAGAAACCCCACCAATCTTTTCTCTGCTATATCACTATTTGGATCTAAATGGGAAAAATCTTCATAAGGAGATACATAAGGAAGCTTTTGAAACTCATTTAACCAATCCTCAATCTTCCTCCGCAGCCTTAAACCCTTTGAAGGGAAGAGTGGGAACTCAAGGAACTCCATTGGTCTACCAGAATAAACCCCTTTTTTAATGGCGTTTTTCTGTATAACTGACATGAATTTCTCCTCACATTCCACAGATAATCCCTCCAACCCATCTTCCATCTTCACTAACTTAAAAGACCCATCAAGATTGACCTCTGGTTTTTGCAAAAAATCATCAGGAATCCCTAAATACCAATTCATACCTTGAATAATCTTCAAAGGTAGAACGTTGTTCTTACTCATCAACATGAACTTCTTCAACCTACAAATCAAATCCTCCCTGCAATTTTGATAAACCCTTTTTTCTTCAGCATCAATCTCAACTGCTTTTGGGGTTAACCTGAACCAGGGATGATTGTACTCCGGACCTGTAAACTCTTCAAAAATTGATGGGTAAAGCCTAAGAAACCTTGCAACTTTCATCGATACGCCCATTTCGAGGCCTCGCTTTGAAACGGCGGAAATTGGGATACACCCATTTGGGTCTTGAGCGATGCAGTTTTTGAGAGAGATAATGGATTTGAGTTCACTGGATTTGAGGATATGCTCAATGGAATCGTAATATGAATCTTTCTTCCACTTCATGTAAACATCGACGTAGCCGAACTTCTGGATGAAGGTAAACGGAGAATTTTGGCGGCTTTTTTGAAGGATTTTGGAGGCGGCTTTGTTCAGGAACATGGCTCCGAAAAGTGACCGAACCCAAAGGATTGGCTACGAGAAGGCCTTCCTTTCGGTTTTGAAAATTCTGAATCAGATTTTCAAAACAATCTCTTCCTGTTTCAGTTTCATCCATTTTTATATTTTCTTTTAGTATTAGCTCACGGTCCAAAAAGAATTTACAAAGCTAGCAAAATTTATGTAAGACTTTCAAAGTTTAATAATAGATTATATTTGAGTATACATCATTGCTGAATTTTGCGCTATTTAGGGTTTACGACTTTTCAATAGATTGTTACAATATTACCTAATTATTAGTCTTGTTGCTAATCGCAAACATTATTTACCAATTTTAGGTCACACGAAAATCGTGTAAATATATATATGATCCCTTGTGCAACATTGATGAAGGTTTGGAGTCGTGAGCATCGGGACGAGAGTGAGTAGCAGTGCTAGTGAAAGCAAGGAGGAGCACAAATGCGAGGAAGTAAGAGCACAAGGTGATAAGAAAATGGTAGCATATAAAACACTATTATATCGAACTAGCTTAGCACGAGCACAAGAGACGAGGTACGTGAGCATGAAAGAGAAGAAAGTGTAGATGTGAGAACATTATTATAAAGATGACCTTAATTTCACAATCGTTAAAATCAAACACGCTCTTAAAAAGTTTAAAATTCCATTAGACATAAAATATAAATTTGTATCGAACATGCTAATTAATTCATACATTTTCTTGTTAAAATGAGAACTCAACTGGCCTCAAGTGTATACTATCGAAGGTCAGGTCTCTCAACTCTCCCATATTGTCACAAAACCCCTAAACCATGTTTGTTTTATATATACATACATTAATACATGTATACATATATGTATATGTACATATGTATATTCTTTGTATTTGAAAGATAACACCATTGTCAAGTCATAAACTTCCATAAAATTCAGTTTATTGTTTTTTCTTCAATTACCCTCTCCTCTCCTCTCCTCATTGCCCACCTTAGAAAGCATCTCAATTAATCTGTGATTGAACTTCACCATAATAAAGATGAAAGTAGCATATATATATATATATATATATATATATATATATATAAGAACAAATCTCCTCATTAAAATGAAATGGATGGAAAAATTTATCATTGAAATCAAAAGAGGTAAGATTAATTATCATCTAGAATGAACACTAATTAATGATGATAATTTTTAGTTCTCAGCATTTTTACAGTGAAGGACAAGGGGCACATCAAACAAAAATATTGATAGATCGGCAGCCATAATCAAAGAATATGCTCTCTATAATAATAATCAATAATTAATGTGCAAATATTTACAGAAGAAAATAAAAAGACAGTGAGGTATCAGCAATCAGCTTTTCAGAAATTCTGAATCTAAGCATCAGTAAAAGGTTGGTTGGTAGAATGGAAGCTTTCAACTAACTTTGTCAATAAGACCCAAATCTAACCCCCAAAGTTCCACCATTTCTTCTTCTTCTTTGTACAGGATGTTGGGATTTCTGAAAATCAAATAATGCCTTTTTTTTTTAACATTGAAGAGCTATTAGGAAAATGAAAACCACAAAAAGTAAACTCTTTCAACTGCAGATTCTCATTCAACAAAAGAAGAAGAATCCACTAAATGAAAAAAAAAAAAAAAATGATGTTTCTGCTTCAAGATTAAGAAAAAAAGTTACCTCCTTCGGGATAAATTGAATTATAGTGCACTTCAGCCCAAAAGCTCAAGAAAATAACTGCACAAGATAAGGTATTCATAAGGCCTTCTATGGGGAAGAAAAAACGACACTACTCGAGTAATCAGAAGTTCCAGATTGTTGAAAAGAATTCAGTATAGGAATCTTACTCCGATTGGACTTTTGAACTTGTGGAAGTATTTCAATTGAACATGTATCCTTGAATGATGTTATCACAAATATCTTAACTCCAAACTGAGCAAATAATGCAAAAAGTATCAGCCACATATCTGAGCCCATATTCAGAGTTCAAATATATAATCCACAAAAAGAAGAATATATAGCAATACCCAGTCTGCAGCAGCTTGTAATGTAACATGATCACCCCATTCCCCTTTCCTGGTTCATTTAAAATAATGAGAGATGAGCATCAAAGTTGATTGAATGAAGTTAGAAATAAAACTTAAAGAACAATAATTACAAAATAAATGGAATCGTCTTAAAGAAAAGGATTGAATTACTTGCTCATCTTCTTCAGGTACTCTTCATAGGTCATTGGAACATAACCCTCGTAGATTTCTCGACAAAACTTTAGCTAATGGCATCAATAAAGTAAAAAAACAGTTTAAACGTATAAATACAAAGATACCTCTGGTGTCAGTCAAGCCCACATGAACATTATTAAATTAGCAGTAAAGTCAAAGTATGATCGCACCTGGGCTATAACTTGTTCTCTCACAAAATCATGATGCTCAGGAGATCGATATAGTTGATCTGATAAAGCACGAAACTGCAGGGATGATCAATCAGTTCAGGCCAATCCAAAAAGAACTTAATGTACAAAACAAAAACTAGAGCAGAACGCATTCGTTCAAATTGTTAAATAACGTCAACCTGACAGTTGCCATCTCCTTGAACCGTATTCTCGACCAGCTCATACAACTGCAATCTAAAAAAGTCCAGATTGTTCAAAAAATATCAGATGCTGGCATCATATGGATAAAAGTAACCCATGAACTAAATACTGCAAAGCAACCTAAATTTTCATCTCAGCAAGTGAAAGAATAAAAAGACAAGTTTACAGCATTTACTATACAGGGCCACAGGCTGAGAAAATGCAGAGGAAATACACCTTGCCAGTGAAGTGGAAGAAAATTTGTTTGAATGGCCAAAGAGGGAAACTAAAAGAATCAATGGCCAAGGGCAACTTATAACAAGCACCGATGATAAGGGGAAAATATACCAACTACAAAGAAATTTAACCGAACAATTTATACATGTATCAAATTTTTGTATTCAATTACCAGATGTAAGGTTAGCTAAGCTAAGCAACCAATGATTTTTCAAATAATTTCCCTCAATAGTTTAAAAATGAGCTCTTTTTCTCAATATGAAGCAAGGAAGAAAAGAGAAATTGTAAGTTAAGAAAACACGTGTGGTTCCCACATGGATATGACCAGCATACACTTTTGATTGATCAAATAATGTTAATTGATGCAACATGCACACGACCTTTCAAGGAGCCGTTGATGATCTGACATCTCTTCATCAGCTGAAGGTATCTTCTCAATGGTTTTAGGAACGTGCTGCAAGAGAAGAAAATACAATTATATAACTGGACTTTAAATTTAGGATATCTGGAATTAATTACACAACCTCAGATAAATTTGTTCTTTCAGAAAATAGCTCCCTATTAGTCTTAGGCTTAGAAAGGGAGGTATTTAGTCTTTACTACTTTCGGCGGTAAAACCATCTATAATTCTTCGAGCAATAAGAAGGAAGAAGCAGTATTTTAAACCATCTATAATTCAAGCTTCCTATCGTCCAAACTAATAATTGTATCAATTTAAATCCCCCTTTGTTAGTGAATTAGAGCTATCCCATCTAAAATCAGCTTAGAATCCCCCAAATAAGATTGTTCTTCACTGAAGATCTCACTGAAGTAGTAAGAAAATTGCAATATAATTCTTTCTAAATAAATAGAGAAAGATAAAGGTAGACCTAAAACTAAACAATACCGCTGCTATTCTAACTTAATTCTTTTCAATAACTTTTAATTTACATTAATCATTTCATTAAATAAATCTTATACATATGTGAAAGTTATGCTTACAGTTTTAAAACGAAATTCTAATAGGGGGTCTAAATTGATTCACTAATGAATGTTAAAGTTCAAATTGATACATTTCTCAGTTTGGCGTCCTAATTTTTTATACAACTTTCAAAATTTAGAGGCATAAATTGATTTTTCCCCAAAACTATATAATATTGGATAACAGAATCAACCAAGGTATTTGGTGCGAAAGATACATATATACTTACAGGAACAGGAACAATTTGATTAAGTCTTTTGCCCACTTCACCATCCAGTGCAGACTCATCAATTATTTCCAACGAATATGAAGAGCCCTCGTCCACAAAAGGATTATCTACTGAGTTATGATATGAAGAGGAAATTCCCATTTTGTCCACCTCGTTAACTCTCAGATCACCTGGCTCCTCGACGTTTATGTCGTTAACACAATTTGTTTTCTGATCGCCGTCAAACCCTATTCACATGGTTGAAAACTGATTAGAAATAACTACAAGGTGAGAACAAGCTGGAAACAGAAACTATCATCAAATAACTGATGACTTATCACTACCATAAGGGTTGTGCCTAGACGAAGAACCAGGCCACTCCTGTAAAAGAACAGATGCTTGCATTTGGTCATCCCTGGAATCAGATACCCCAGAAGCTTCTATAGAATCAATTCTCGATATCTCTTCTTGAAAAGCGTGTGCTAAAGCCTCATCGTTCTCCAAATTCACATTACACGGCTCACAATAACCTTCAATGACATATTCCACTTGACTACAACTCGGGTCAAACCTATATTCAGTTACAGTACTACGAGAACCGTCATTTGTAAAGGTGCAAACATCCAAAAGATGAAGTCCCCATCTCATAACATCAGGATCAATATCATACGTTGCCATAACCCTGTAATAACACAAGATAAGCTTCGGGCACTCCTACATCTGTTTGACCTTCTGAATACCCCAAATGGATAGATATATAACTGAAATAAAAAGAGAAAAAAAGATAACTGACATTGACAATCATTCTTTACCACAAAAAAGAACTCCTAGAAAACCATATAACAATTTAATAATCCAATATTTCCTGGAAAACACCATCACCCAGAAAAAAATCCACATTTTTAAACTCAAGGCTGAAAAGCCATTTATTCCGGGTAAAATAGATAGATTGGGGGAAAATTGAAAGAAAAAGTAAATGACTAAAAGATTGATAAAAACACTTGTATCTCACAACACAAGGGGGGAGTTGGATGAAAAACCGCTCGCAATCTTAAAATTCTAACACTATCCGTGGGGGATGAGGCAAAAATTGTTTATCCTTCGCTTATTGATCAAGAGAAGTAAATAATAATCACGAATGAGTTATCTAAAGAGCACACACGCAAACAGAGAAGAACCCTAATTTAACAAGGCCAACAACTCGTCAATATCCAAACAAACCCGACAAATTAGAAAAGGAATATAACAAGTCACGCAGACGATCAAAACAAAATCCATCCACGAAATCAAAAATCACAAAAAATCAGCAAAAGAACAATTATCAAGGTGGGTGTCCAAGGAATGACTTGCGGAAAAGGAAAGATGAATGATTGAAAACGATAAGAAGAAACAAAAAGATAAAGGTTTCTGTACATACAAATAAAGAGGCAGTAGGGACGTTGATGAAGATTCAGTGTCGAAACAAGTTGAAAAACAGAAACACGACTGAAAAAAGATTCAAAGAAGAGGGAAACAAATTTAAGAATGAGATTGAGTTTGAGACAATTTTGAGAGTTCTGTTTGAGCGTCTTTTCTTGAAAATGGGAGCATCTTCATCAGAGCCGCTGTTTTGGAAATTGGAAACCGCCGCTCGCCAGCGTCTTGTACTACGACCGGTTGAACCGGTAAAACAGCCACGCGTTCTTTTCGATTTACTCGCTACGATTAAAAAGTTTAATTAAATCGTTTTAATAATGATTTATTATGGGGTTTGGGTTTCTCTTCTTCTTTTTTTTTATTTATCGTTTTTATTTTTTTAAGTGTACGAGGTTTTGCAACCGTCCAATAACTGTTTGAGTTTTATGAAAATAAATTAAATTTAAAACAAACAAAAATCCTTCATATTTTTTTAGTCTTTTCAAATATAATAAAAAAATCATAAATTATTTATACAAAAAATAGTAAAATATCTCAAAATTGATTTACACAAATCTTCCATTTTTAACCATTTTTATATATTTTTTACCCATTAAAATATATTAATTAATACAACATGCTAATTTTGATGTCGTGAGAAAAAGATGAACTATAATTAGTAAAACATTATGACCTCATCAATAAATTTATTGATACATAAAGCTTTTTGTTTGTTTGTTTTTAATGAAATGTGAAAAGAAAATAACTAGTACATTTATTAATACAATTTATTTATTTTAGTTCTAAAACTTAGAAAAGGGATTCAACCGTTGATTTTAAAACGATAATTGTGTATTCTCCACTAATAGACTATAATTTACAACGATCATTTTTGAAAGACACTTCGAGTTAATAAATTAAATACTAATAAATGATAATCATCCTCTAAGGATTGTGTTAGATACTGTTATAGATTTCCAGAATAAAAGGAATGTCCAAACATTATTCTTTATGATATAATTTTCCTCCCAGCATTAATATTCTATTGAAGCATTGACTTTGATTATATATAATAAAACACATACATGAAGATCAAATGCTTGAATATGGGATTAAATATAAATTTTTTGGTGAAATCAACTTTCAACTCATGGATGCATTGAATATGTTATTATTGTCTTATTTCATGTTTAAATATGCCAATTAATGGGACATCACTCAGTCAACTCCTACAAATTTCACCATCATAGATTCTCATAGGCAATGAATAATAATAAAAAGAAAATAAATTAAAAAAAGTAAACATTATATAATATATAGAGAAACTTATTGGTTGCATCAATTTCACCTTCATTATGAATATTGTTCAACAAAGAAATATGATTCAAGTATTTATATGATACAGTGGAAGCACCAAACCAACAGTTGACCCATCAATTTGCTTTTTATTATTCTGCACCAATTGACTAGTTTAGAACAATAACCTAACTTCAAATGCCCAAAGACATTTAAGCAGTAAGAAACCAAAGCAATATGTTGAAAGATGCAACAAGTGGCATCCAATTCTCGATGCTAGGTCGCAAGGGTTCGGAGCGTTTAGAGACATTGTTGAGTTCAAGTCCTTTTAGATTAAAAACTTAATAATTTAATAACTCTTATGGTCTCTGACCACTCGCCTTCAAAATCCTTAGTCTCTCAAAGCTAATCTTGAGTGAGTAAAACCTCAGTAAAGATTCATAGAGAATCGACTGTGAATATAACTCAATTGATTAGAACATATACCTTCGACCAAGAGATCAGAGTTTCGAATCTTCCAAGTCCAAAACTTTCAAGAAAATACAAGAACCCCAGGACCCTAATTTAAAAGAAAAGAATTACAAATGTTATTTTACTTCTAAAGATTATACCAAAAAATATAAAACATTCATATCTATCGGGCATTGTCCAGTGCAAACTACATGAGACAGCGATACACCCCTTCAGCCTCTATTTCCTTTTTTTTTTCCTTCCCCTTTCAACTTTTTCCAAAAATCTCATGAATTCTAAAACCTGTGTTTGTGTTACTTCAACTACAGAGCTGCTCAATCTGAATTACTGTTTCCATCATGAACCTGCTGCAGTCAGTTGGCTGGCAGATGCTTTTCTCTCTCTCACACACTCACATGTTTGTGGTAAGAAGTGTTTTTCTCTATATATCCAAAGTTTTTAATAGGTCAAGAACCATAGAAGTGGGTAACAAAAAAGTTACCTGCAAATCGCATTCTGTTTTCTTGGACAATACAATCACTTCCAAATGATGTCTCCAAGAAATTTAAGAGCTGGAACACCTCGAATCTCCACATCGACTAATGGTGCCTCAATCACCAACAAGCTCGAGAGTTCTGGATCGTTTCGGATGAGATCCAAAGCCCGCAATTGATCCTGAAATATTTTCAATTTAGCTACAGATTTATGCTTAATATTCATTGATAATTTAACTGAATAGAGAAAGATCGGCATAAGCTAAGTTTCAAGATGTTGTAAATGAATGATGCAGCTTGCATTTTGGGACTATTCATAAAAGAGATTTATATGATAATCAATAAGGATTAAGGAAAGATTATGCCAACAAATTGAAAAGATGTGTATATTTCCCATTGGTATAATACCTTTCTTTTCATTGCACAAAACTTGCAATCTGATGCTGACGGAGGAAGAATCTGATTCACAATAAGCCTCTTGACAGGGACAGATTCCTTTTTCAGAGAAGCATGCAACCTTGATGATTCATTTACGGCCATAACCTTTGACAAAATACGTAATGAGAACAACTCTCATATATGATGAGCTCAGGTAGAACTAAATGCTGATACGCAGAATATTCACTTTCCCTACAGTTTGTTCTGGAACCAAACATTTACTTATTCCACATTCCACAATTTGTCATCTACCAATAAATGAATGGATATATTTATTTTCATGTGATAAAACACAAATATATCGAAATATAAACTGTAACCAAACTACAAAACAAATCGAGTAATTTGAGATGCTTGGACCCTCCCCTCTTGAGGTCATACTCAAGCCTTAATTCACTCACCAAAATATTGCCTAACTACTCCCTTCCCCTCTGTATATTTATAACCTAATATCATAACAACCTCTCTAGCTAATTACTAATATACTCTTAATATCTTAATAACACCCTAATACCGTTCCTATCATCATGACATGGGTACCATACTAACAATGATAAACCAATTTTCCCACAGAGAGAGAGGAAGTGGAATTCCCAAGACAAGAAACTTCTGTCTTGTTGAACAAGTGGAATTCAATGGAAATTATTAAAAAAATAATAAAAATAATAAAAATAAAAATAAAAACTGATTAATGTAAAGAGGTTTCATGGAAGGGAAAATAAAAACAAAAATGCGGCCATGCCCATCATTAGTCAAGAACGTATAACTATGACCAAATTGTTTAGTACCGTGGGGATTGTAACTATGACAAATTCCGTAGATTCTTTGTCACGAAAAAGCTCACGAACTTTTACCATTCTTTCCCTTAATCTCTCTAATTTATCAGCCTGCATGAAACAAATGTTATTATCAGAGTAGCAACATAGGGTTGGTATTAACTCCATGACAGTTAGCTTACTGCATCCTGCCGCTTTTCTTCTTGTCCGAATACAGATTTAATGGCTGAGGTTGCTGAAGCTATTTTTTGTCTAAGCTGAAACATAGAGTGTGAAGAGAAAATTAAATGTCAAGATTATAAAGAAGACCTCAATTAAACATAAAAATATCTTTAGAAAAAATAATTTAAAAAAGAATGCACTCCTAATAGCGAACAGGAAGAATCAAATATGCAGTCTATAGATTGTTAAAGTTCCTTTTATAGTTCAAACAATCATAAGCTATCACATTTCCGGTGAATTTAGGGCACTCAAAGAGACATTGCAAGGGAAACAGCAACAGAATTATATAAACAATGGATACATGACAATCAAGAAAGAGAACAAGATAAATAGAGGGACAAAAAAGGAGGAAGCAAGTTGGAGAATAGAGAAACTTACTACCATTTGAGAGAGATAATCAGTCTCCAAAAGCCATATCAAACATACCATAAACAAAGTTTCAAAGTTTCTAGTAACACAATTCTGAAACAATGGCAATCATACCTAGTCTGTCATGAACATGCCTCGATGAAAAATTAAAACTGTTTCCATACGTTTCTAGCAATATCTCAGATTGCAGTAAGATTTCAAATAAAGATGCAGATCAAGGGAAAGATAATCGATCAAATAGGTCTCCTTCAAAGTTCAAAGCTGAAGCAAAATGCTAAATTAAGCAAGCATTCCTGGTGATGAAAGGTTGTGAAAAAAGATAGAATAAAAAGACTAAGACAGGAACAAAAACAACAATATCTGTATTAAGCGATGCCTTCAGAGATCTAATCAGGAATCCAGTTGGCATTCGAAATAGTACCAACAATCAGTTGCAGATTAGATCCAGACCCATATCAAGTCGACTTTTTAATTAATCATACCTTCAATATCTTGCCTATGGACGCATCTAAGAAGTCTGGGAGGGATAGAAGCCTCAAAGTATGACCCTGATACACAGAGAACAGAATATCAAATGAATGTCTACAATGATTAATTTGAGATACACAGAGAACAGAATATCAAATGAACGTCTACAATGATTAATTTGAGAATATGCTGGATAGCTTACCGTAGGTGCTGTGTCAAAAACTATGCGAGTAAACATGTTATACTCTGGAGACTCAAGAAATTGGATGACCTGGAAACAACTAGAATTAAAACCATGAGGAACCCCAAATAGATGTCAAGCACGAACGGAGAGAAGATTAAGCAATGATTGAATATATACCTTTGCAATTGCTATAGCTTCATCCAAACCAGGAGGCGGTGTGTCCAGCAATTCTCCGAGTTTCAACTCTCCTAACTTTGTCACTCAAAGTTAAGAAACCAGTCAAATAATTACACGAAGACAAAGGGTTGCCAGTAGTACATAACTATATTCCTACCTTCATGAGTTAATCAAAAAAGTGAGAGCAAATCAAAAACATCTATTTTTTCAGACTTCTATGGAAGTTTAGCCCCTCTGTAATCTTAAAAATAGCATAGCCCTCCGAGTACCAATAACTTGGAACTTTCAAATGTTTGTAGTTTGGGAAGCAAGTGCAATATCAGAGCAAGCATGAACAAGTTTTTAACATCTGAGCACAATCATGTCATGTAGCAATCTGATTCAAGGGTGAATTCATAGTGTGTAACTTGAAATGACTCCATGCTAAATATAACTTTCCAAATAATACACTTTACCTGGTCTACAAGCATTCCAAGGCCCATGCCATCCATGAAATCTTTTACGCCAGTTCCACCATTTCTTTGAGCAGTACTGCGGAATTCCTCCCTAGCCTTCTCAGGGTTTATCTGTCATCATGATACACATTTATTTGACCAGCTAGATGCACAGTAGTAACACCACAGCCAAATGAAAGTCAATTACTCCTAAATCTAAACCTAGTATGTATTCCCATATCTACACTTCTATATGGACCATATGTAATAGAATAGGGACATCTGAAAGGATAATAGACACTGATAATATAGTGTCAGTAAGTACTTCTGAATTACCTCAAGGGCAAATAATGGAGAGTCAGGACCTTCAACTGGTACCAGTGTACCGCCAGTCAAATCCTAAAATCAAACAAATCAAATTTCATCTTTGGAGTTCCACTTAAAGTTGACACTTCAGAGCACAAGAGAGGAAAAAAATGCATCATACCTGAGCAAATGAATCACTTAACGAATGTGCTGGATCCGTAGACACAACAAGCGTGGGGTGGCCACTATTTGCAAACTTCACAGCTAGAGCGGCAGCAGAACTTGTCTTCCCAACACCTCCTTTCCCACCTAACAGGTAATACTTCCGCTCGGTTCCAGAGATCATGCTCTCAAACCCTGCAATACCTTCCGCAGGGGTAGCCACTGATCTCACTGCTTTAGAGACAAAATGAGAAGTTATTCACTACCAAAAAACCACATTGAACTTCATAATTTAGTTATATAACAAATTCCTTATTTCTCCGAAGAAGAAAATTGCCCTAAAACTGATTATCTACAAGAACAATGTTACATATCTATAAAGCACTGATGTCACTGCATTGTAGATCAAATAAAAAGTAATTCACTTCCAAAAATCCACATTGAACTTCGTGATTTAGTGACATATCTAATTCCTTATTTCTCAATAAATGAAAAGTGCCTAAAACTGATAATCTAAAATGGGAACAATCAAATTTCCACAGTGAGAGAGAGGGGAACAACACCAATCTGGCAGGGATTGAGAAGGGAAAAAAAACTGAAAATTAGCTCAAATCAATCATGATTACTTAAAGGTGGCCATAAAAGCCGGCTTCCTTCTTAAGTAACCCTACTTATTGGTCGTGGCAAATTAATTTTCTGATCAAGAACGAGCGGATACGATAGAGAATAAGCTCACACCACAAATAGAATATTAACCTTAGAGGAACTACTTGGAAACTCTGTTCAATTTCCATCTTTAAAAAAAAACAATCATTATTACAATCAGTAAAAGCGCTTCATGGAAAAACAAGACGCCTCCATTTACACCTTTGTCCTCCCTCCCACTCCAATAATTACGCATGATTAAATTCCGCATATTACAAACGATAGTTGAGCGCAAGTAGTAAGTAATTACGAAATTATCAATCAAATTCCAAGCAGCTAACAAAAAAAAATGGATATATAATCAAACAGACGAAGAGAATAGAGCGGCGGTGAAATCACCTTGGAAAAGTTTTCGAGGCGGTTTTGTTGAAGTTGAAAGAGAAATGAAGCAGAAGGTTTTGGAGAGGAAGGGTTGAGGTAAGATCTTGGGGTGGTGAGAGAGAAAAGCTGTCATTGCCATGGAATTTGTTGCAGCGAAACTGCGAATACAAGGAGAGAAAGTAGAAGGAAGACAGAAGCTCCCCATGGCTATGGCTTCTCTAGTGAACGAAAGTAGTTTTGTACGAGTTTGAAGCTGCACCAGGTTTCAATTCAACTGCTTCATCCGGATCCTGACCCGTATGTCGGGTCGAACCCACCAACCTGAACCGGCTTCCATCGAGACAAATCTATTTTTTTTTTCGGAATAAAAATTAAAAAAAGACCACCATTGCGCTTTAAGCGAAGTGCATTTTATGATTTTTTTTAAAAAAAAATTATTCTTAAATATAGCAAAACTAAAATATTTAATAAATTGTGATATTACAATATTGTAAATATATTGCGTTTTTTATTTTATAATCTATTATAAGTGTTCTTAAAGAAAAAATTTAATTAAATCAAGTTTTTAAAATTATTTATTCATTGAAAATTTATTATATTAAAAAAAACAATGTATTATTTCCCAAGTATTTAATCTAACTTTCCAATTGGTTGAGTGACGTCAGATGAATAATTAACTCATATTTTAATAATGCAGTGTAGTAAATAGCAATTTGGTTTAAATAAGAATTATATATATTTTTATTTAAATACACAAATAACATATGAAGATTTAAGCCTCCGGCAGAGTAAATGTATGTGTCTTTACTTCTTCTAATTAAAGTCAAACTTAGAACTGTAACGATTTTCAGAAATATTACACAAATTGCTTATAGAATAATAGATATTCAAAGGCATCTGCAGTCATCTGGTAGCCCATTGTGACGGTCATCCGAGTTGTTTGATTGAGTTCTGTAAGTTAAAAAACAAAACACCAAAAAACAAAATCAAAATGATATTGATAAAAACGACTTAAGGTTTGGAGTTTGGTGATGATTTCAGAGGACAAACCAAAAGATGAACAGTTCAGTTAATTGATAGCTTCTTCGTTTTTCTTGTGCCAACATTTGGTTCTTATAAATCCCACCAGGTGCTGTTTCTTATAAATTTCACCGCAATTCTAACCCTGAAATATCTTTTATCTGAACATCAAATATTCAGACATAAAGTAGCTTCTAATTTCAAAACAGAGAAACCGAAACCTGAGTTAACTAACTATTTGTACGCCTCTCAAGATAGATGTAGTTCCAAAATTTCAGGATTTCTTTCCAGCCAAATCTTCAAGAGTCAAGCTTAGAGAATCGAGGGAACCTTTACGAACTTCCTCACCACGAGCAGCCAGGAAGTCTTCCACGCTGCCTGGCTCGCCAAACCAACCAAGATGGTCGGCAATCAGGTGTAAATTGCTGCATCCACCACAACGTGCCACCACCACACCCTTCTCATATGATTCGCGGCAAACTGTCTTGATTGATCTTGTCTCACAGACTTTGCAAGTGAAGATCATGGCAAGGTCATGCCTAGGGGATGGTTTTAAATTGGAGAGAACAGAGTACTTCACAGCGGAAGTATCGTCCTTGTTTTCATGAAGGGGATCACCCAAGTCGGAAATAGGCCTCAACTTACTGTCTTCATTGTCTTTAGAATCCTCAGCAATTGATGGAGTTGCCTCAGTGTGATTTTCTCTTCTCGAAAATCTGTGCCCAGTCAAGAACCATGAATTTGCAAATGGGTGAATTGGGCAAGTGCTTTCTGCCATCAAAATTGTTCTTGTTAGCAGCTTGAGCAAAAGAAATCATAAAAAGGAGAGATATTTGTTAAAAAAATACTTTTAAGATGCTGAAGTATCTCATTGCTAAACTAGAGAGACAACTTGGGGGAAGAAATTTATCGAATATAAATAGACAGACGCTACAAAAACGCCAATATAAATGAAAGATGAAGGTTTGTGAACAAAATAATAAACAGCAAGAAAAGGCAATCAGCTGGGAAGTTCTATTGAGTTTAAGTACATTCAAATGAAAGAAATGAATCCAAGAATATTTATTCTTGTAAATCTACAAGAAACATTCCTCAAACTTTAGCACTTGAAGCGTCCCAAGTTGTTTCAAAAGTAGAATGCAGCCTTTACACAGCCTCATTACACAGCTATAGTCAAATCAGCCAGATTTCAACTTGTCTATTACAAAGCTCAAAACTCAATAACTAAGGAGATTTGTATGTTCAAACCCCATTTGAACTGAAGCATTAATACGAAATACACGGGCAAAAAAATTCTTCCCAGATATCCTATATGTTTAGCTTTAAGCGTTGATATAAAATTAAATTCACTGTTATCCATCCGCTAAAACTTTTGGGTTTAGTGGTAATTTAAACCAAAGAAATGAATCCATTTTATATATCAGATTGAACCAATACAAAACAATAGAGAGAATTCTTCAAAGATATTCAACCAATTAGATCATAGATACACATAACTTCTACTTAATTGTCTTTGAGAAGTCGGAAACAATAGAATACAACTAATTTTACCAGCTCAACACAAGATATTCCCATGAACAAAGAAAATCAAGTTCACCCATTAGTTGAAAGGGAACAAAAAAGAAATAACAGGTGCCGGTGATTCCGGAACGACTAAAATTTGAAACAAAGCATCAGAGCAAATCAGGAAAAGATAATAAAAAAGGTCATAGGAGTAAGAAAAATGGACTAGTATTAGGGTTTTAACTGAGAGAAGAGAAATGGAAGCTCACGGTGCGAAGGAGAAGCCTGTAACCGATGACGAAAAGCGAGAGAGAGAAGTCGCCTCGCCGCCATGGAAGACCGGGAACAGGAGCGAGTTAAAGAGAACAGATTTCCATCGGCAGGTTACGTATACCAGAACGGCGGGATCCTCAGCAAGTTCCACATTATTTATAATTTGGCATTAAATACCCTAAACTAAATGTTTTGTTTAAAAAATATTTCACATAATAATTTTAAGTCTCTTTTTTTGTAACCATTACTTTTTAACTTTTTTATTTTTTAAAATTGTACTTATTTTTTCATAATTTTTAAAGGAAAAAATTTGAAAACTAATTATATTTAATTTTGGCTTTGATTTTGTAAAAACCCCCCAAACAAAAATACATACTCAATAAATGAAAATAATATTTAGAGTTGTTTTCGAATATAATAAAATATCATTCATGCATGTTGATAGATACTGATAAGTTATTATAAACTGTTACTAATAAACATTGATAGATGATAATAATCGTATAGAAAGACTATAATATTTTGTTATATTTTATAAATATTTTGGTTATCTTCCTATATTTGAAAATAGTCAAAAAAAAATTACGATTAATGTTTTAAATTTAAAATGTAAAAAAAACCATAACAAAAGGGAACCATGTATTTTTTTTCCCAATATTTTAAGTATAGTTTATATTTTGTTGTCATGTTCCAAAATGTTACGACTTTAGTTATTAAATTACATGCTTCAAACTATTTAAATTTTACGTTTGGACTTAACTTTATTTCAATTTGATTTCTACATTTTAAGATTTACACTTTTTAACTTCAAGTTTTTATTAAATACCCATTTTAGTATTAAGTGTTAATGCATATTAATTAATTTAAATTAATGATAATTGATTTTTGGTTGGAGAATTGACAAAATATTTATGACTGGTTGCGTAGTATTTTGGAATCCAAGGATAAAAAAGAAACTAAATCTAAAATTTTGGGACAAAAAAAATTGAAAAAGACCCTTTAAGCATGACAACTCACAAATATGTAGGATTTAAATCCTATTTGATTTTAAACTCGACAAAAGTAATTTTAATTATTAAAAAACACTATACCATCTTTCTAAATTTATGCAAATGTAATTTTCATAAATCAACAACATGTGTTTAAAATGATTTTGAACAAGATAAAAGTGAATTGAACAAATTTCAAAATCACTTTCAAACTTATCTTAAACGAAGACTTTTAAAGCCAACGGAAACTAAATCTAAATTAAGAAAAAAAACAAACATGACTTACACGAAAACCATACCAACAAAAGTATGTCAAATTATAGAGCAAATTCTGTGATTGTACGCATTTGGAAATGGAATGTCGTGACAGTTGTGTGCGGTTCTAATTTCCAGTATTATATTTTATTTTCTTTTTTTATTATATTAAACAACTATTGAAAACAATATTTATTTGTCAGATTAATTTGAAAATAAAAATAATAGATATATTGTATTTTAATGATTTTTATAATACTCGTTGGTCGACAGCGATACAAATAATTTCTTTTTTTCTTTAGTTTAAGTTAATATTAAAATATAGGGTATCCCAATATATTAAAATCCATATTAGTTTATTATATTTATTATTATTATATATATGTATGTATATTGTTTTTTTTAGTACAATTGGATGGATACCAAACATTAAGAATTAAACATTTCATTACCGTATTATACAATTTATCCAAACTAATATTATCCGCTACTATATTAATATAACTTCTAATAATAAATGGACCTAAATTCTATATTTGTTCGCAAATATAATACATACAAAAGTGAGAGTTAATTATCAATCATATAAACACATTATGTTATAACCACAACAAACTAAATATTATACATGTAACATAATTATTAATTATTCCCCAAATATCAACCCCATTTATTCATCTGCATATATAAACAATTCATCTCAATATTTTAATATTTACATATTAATAATGTTCAAATATCGCAAAATCGGCCCCATTAAAAAAAAAAATTAAAATCTCCCAAAAATCTAATGAACACTTTTGCCGAAATCCCAACCTAGAAACCAAAATCACCGGAAATATGTGCAATAAAATAAAAATCAATTAATTATGAAAGTGTGGAAAAAAAAAAAAGAGAGAGAGAGAGAGAAAATATGTGCACTGGCAGCGTGTGCCGACTGTCGTTTCACTATCACCGTTCACCGAGGGGCAAGCGAAACCGACATGTCGACAGATTTCCCAATGCTCTCAGCCCACCGGCTTGATTCCAGAAACAGCTTCGAAATCTTTCCGGTGACCCGACCCATATCCGGCCGCTTGTCTGGGTCTTCTTCCACACATTCCAACCCGACAACCACCATTTTCTCCGCCACCTCCACCGGAAAAGAGTCCCTCAATCTTCGGTCAACCCATGTCCGAATCCCCCCGATCCCACCCTCCATCGCCTTTCTCGCTGTCTCTACCACACTCACTCTCACATATCCGCCGCGATTCCCCTCATCGAAAATGTACTTCAACGCCTCGTTGCCGGAGATCAGTTCCAGAACCACCACTCCGAACGCATAAACGTCGATTTTCTGACTCATCGTCCCGTTCGCCATCATCTCCGGCGCTATGTATCCTCTCGTCCCTTCCAATTTCATCTTCTTACTGTTCGATCGCTTCGGCCGCCTGTAAGTCGTAATCTCTAATTCATCTCCTTCTTCTTCCTCCCTCTCCTCCTCTGCCATTGCTAACTCGCCGCAGAGCTCCGCGGTACCGAAGTGGCAAATCTTCGGAGCTAGGGTTTCCTCCGTGATTACAATGCTGGAGCTCTTGATGTGATTGTGAATGAATTTGGAGTTCAAACCAGAACAATGGTGGACGTAATCAAGCCCGTGCGCTAAATCGGTAGCGATTTGCATCCGAGAAATCCACGTCGAGAGGACGGTAAAATTGGGGTTTCTCGGATTCCGAAGACATTCCGCCAAACTTGCTCCAGCGATGAATTCATACACCAGGTAAACATAATTCCCCGAAATCGACGCGCCAAGCAGCTTCACCAAACTGTTATGATGGCTCCGGCAGATAACAGACAATTGATGCTTCAACTCTAGCAGTTCGATCGGGCGGAGCAATTTCCGCTGAAAGACGATAACGTCTTTTCCCCTAATTGAGCACCTCCAGGAAGATGACGAGGAGGAGGAGGAGAAGGGTTTAGAGAGGAAATTGTTGGTAGCAGAACGAATCTCAGAGAACTCGTAAATGAGAGGATTATCAGGAAGAGAATCCTTGAGACTAGCAAGCGAAGCCCGACTAGAAGCGGAAGATTTTGAGGAACCCTTAGTGCTGGATTTAGTATCGGTGGTGGTGATATTGTAGCTGGTGAAATTGAGAGAACTGGAAGGATCTGCATAGGAAGAAGAGGCGTAGGATTTGGAGGTTCGTTGATGGCGAGAAGATCTAGGGCTGGCGGGATCGAACACGTCCGTGCTCTTCTTAGTCTTGCACATCGGAGTGACGAAATCGAAATTTGGAAATCAGAAAACATAGGGACTTGTAGAACGTATGAAAGAGGATGAAAAATAGGGGGGAAGAATCATAGAAGGAGGCGGAAACGGCGGCGGCGGCGAAATGGGGCGGTTGAAAAGGGGAAATGCAGATGGATTAGCAAAATTAGGGTTTGGCGTGTAACAGAGATTGGAAGATTTTGAGTGATGTCACTGTCGATCGGAGAAGACGAAACTAAAGACGACGACGAAGAAGAAGAGGAGACGCGATCAAACGTATGATGATTGAAACGGTTCTTATATTAATTAATTAATGAAAGATAAATCGTACGAGAATTTTCTTCTCCGGCAATTCCACGCGGGTGTTGTGGGCTTCGGTTCACGAGGAGAAATTTATAATTAAGTTAATTTAATTAATTAATTAATTAATTAATTAATGATGTGATCTATTTTTTTTTTTAAAAAAAAAAAGAAAAATACAACAAACAAAATATGAGCTAATTTTTAGATTTATAATTGGTTGCATTCGATCATAATAAAAGGAAAAAATATATATATTAAGAATACATATTTTCTATGTATAAAAGAAATGTATCACATGACAAGTTATGATCGAATATTAAGTAGACGAGATAAGTGTGTCGGAGACTTGAGAAAGCAATTAATGAAGCAAGGGGAAGTTGTGATCTTAAGATCAATATCCTTCGTCGTTAGAGATGATAGCAATTTTGTTGTTGAATAAAGTTACTTTTTTAACTTAGATAAATTGAATAAGGAAAATTCAATGTGCCATAATATATTTAGAACAGAGGAATGTCCATAAGTATTTTTCTTTGTTTTGTAGATCAACATGCACTTCCTTTTTGCTTTTTAGAGTAAAGTATTTAGAAAACTTCGAACCTCTTACTTATCAACATTGACGTTTGATGCATTTTTTTTATAATTATATTCATATTGCTACATCGGCGGATTTATAAATTTTATTGACGAAGACTAAAAATAATATGAAAAAAAATGTACAAAAAGAGTTGATAATCAATTTTACCACTATGTTATCTTCTATTATTGGTATAATTACAGTTTTATATATATATATTATATAAAAAGCATAAACTTTAGGGGGCTTGAGACCCCTTTCAGGTGGTAGCTTAGCAGTGAAATTATTTCTTAACTCCCGTTTAATTTTTTTTTTCAAATTTTTTTTATTAAATTATAAACCTCCCTTCAACTAAAATTCTGGATCTGTCACTATATTGTTATTAATGTCAATAAATTGATATTCTCAATTAAAGCCCATATGCATCACTAAACTCAATATTAACAAAACAAAAAAAAAATTATAGAGTCCTGTCCTGCATGATTTTCATTTTGAATATCTTAAAATGATATTAAACATCTTCTAAAATATTTTATATTAAACATAAAATTAAAACATGAGTTATGTTAGACAACGTTATATGCATTAAGACACAATTTAAAAAGTTAAAAGAGAATTGATTTTACTTGTTTAAAGCTTAAAAATATACTAATCACACAAATTGAGAATTTATAAATTAATCAGATTACTTTTTTATCTTTTTACCCTAAATTTTAAAACCGTATTCACTCTTATATTTATTTACGGAAAAATTATTTCAATTATTTAATTAATTTTGATTAAAAAATAACAACGTTAATTAAATAATTGAGAATATAAAATTAAAATGGAATAAACTTCCGACCAAAAAATAATATTAATATTTTAACATTTTGTAATTAACTAAACAGATGTAATAAATTATAATTAAATAACATTTTTTTAATAAGAACATTCTACAAAAACCAAAAAAGGCTGAATTGTAAAACGACGCTTTGGACCCACTTTTCTAGAAGTTTATACGTAAGAAGTGAGATCATTGATGACGTATGCCAATAAATACAATGTTTCTAATTTATTTAGTATAAACCCAAATAAATGCAAAATTAATACTAATAAATCAAACCTCTCCCACTAATCCAACTTGGATAATGGATATTCACCATTGGAACGTCTACCAAATAGCTTATTATGTATATAAGTTAAAAATATATTTGTCCACGTCACCTAATTCAATTAATATAAAATATGTGTTTTCATATAAAAAAAAATTTAAAAAATAAATAATATAGTGAAGAAGATAAGAATTGTTATTTCAAAGATCCATGATTTGAATTTCCATCTACATTATTTCAATTGAATTTTTACATTTAAACATTTAAAATATTGTAAGTAGTAATAAATTAAATACAAGTTTAAATAATAATATTTTTGTCTATGTATAGTATCTATACTTTAGACTTTTAGTACAAATATTAAAATATATATAACATAATTAAGTTTAAATTGAATCAAACTATGAAACTAATTGTTTTAGTAAATAAATTTTCCCTTGGATTTTTTTCTTTTAAAAAAGAAGTAACAAATAAAAAAAATCATAATTATTAATATGTTTAGTTTCCAAAAACATAAGACTATAAAAATGATTATTAAAACAACCTAATTAAATTCTTATTAAACCAGATCTTGAATTTTAAATTTTAAATCACCTTCTATTTGCTTCTAAACTAATATCTTAAAAATCTAAAACTTAAATTTAGTTTTTATAGAATCATTGAAATTAAAAAGTAATATAATTGATTCTCAAATTAAATTGAATCTAATTTCTAACCAAAGCAGAGACTTGATTGATTGTTAATTGACATAACAAATAAGAATATCACATAAACTTAGATTGACTAGATATTACTAATTTAGATAACTTCAAATATTAAATAAAAGATAAATTCAAATTTAAATAACTAAAAATATAAATCTTGAAATTTCAAATAATAACTAATTATAAATTTCAAGATATTTTCCAATTTAGTTTTCTTATAAACTAATAATATTAGTGGAAAATTAAGTTCCAACTTTTTGGAGGTCATGGTCAATTCTTATCTCTAATTTTTCCACCAAATAATGTCTTAGAAAAATGGGACAATTTTTTTCTTACCCAATAATGTTTTTGGCCACAATCCACAGTTTCCTACACAAGTTCTAATTGATCCATGCTATAACTTCACCAATATGGATTGAAATCAAATTTCATAAAGATGAGCCAAAGTAGAAATTACCAAATTGTAATTAATCTTAAAAATGGTATAAATTTAATGGTTTAATTTTTATTATTAAATAATTGAGAGTACAATTTTGATACTAAAATAGGTTTGATAAAAATTTGAGAGTAGAATTGTTACTACAATTATATTTTAGAGGAAATTTTAACGTGTTAGATGACTTCGTTGTCACATATACTTTACAAAAAGACATACACAATTGGTTTCTTACCAAGCAAATATGCCCCCACATAAAGTTCTTAAAAGAAGGTATACTTTCAAAGCTCATATCTTCTACAACTTTGCGTCGCTTCTCGGTATAAGATTCAATTATTGTCTACTAACATTTTAAGTGGATGTTTGAGGCAAACGTTATGTAAGACTTTAATAATCACCTCTAAATACTATCTTGTACTCCTTCAGGACCTACAGTGAACCCATTTCAAAATCACAATTTTTTACTATTTTAGTCAACTCTATTTCAATATTACAAGTTTTTACTATTTTAGGTTGATTATTTTTTATAATTATTTAAAAAATGTTATACTATATTTTACGTTCATCATTTTTTATTATTATTTGCTACATGTTTATTCTAATTACCAGTCAACCATTAAAAAATCACCAAAATACTTCATCGATCCTTCAAAAAGGAGGCAGCAAGAATAAAGAAGGTTACTAAATGCAGTTTATTACCCTCTCCATGATGCCAAACTTAATGACACACGAACCTCACAGTCAACTATGCATATGGTGGGTTCAGAATACAAACAGAGATGCTAGGCAAAGCACACAATTACAAAATTGGTCATTTGATAAGACAATCCTAATCCTAAGTTTAAAAAATTAAAGCTATTAAAAGAGAATCTAAGAAATCAAGACCTTCTTTGTACTAAGACAAATTAAATCTAGATTACTTCTTAGATCCAAAATTCAAGAACAAGATTTCAAATCTTGTTTTAAATTGAGTCACCCCACGATCAAATTTGATCGAGGTTAGAATGTCTCCTAGAATAATGAGAGAAACCCAGATCAGAACTGAGCAGAACAATGTTGATGACAGTGTGGCAGAAAACGAAGATGAAAAACACAACATGATCAAAAACCACTTTAAAGAAGAAACGTTTCAGAGATTAACTTTAACTAAAACCATACTCAGATAAGAAGATATCCAAATGGGAAAATATATCAGCCATTTCTCTTCAGTTTCTTCATGTGTAATAAAAGCAAGAACAAGGAGAAACAAAGCAAAAAGTCAGATATAATTTCCATAAACCTCAAGAGGATAGCCGGAGAGTCTACACATTCTCCACTCCGGCAAGATTTGAGCACCCATTCTCTCGTAAAATCGAATCGCATTCACATTCCAATCAAGTAACAACCACTCCACTCGACCGTAACCCATTTTCAAGGCCTGTTTCGCCACCGCCGACAGCAAAATTTTCCCCAAACCCTTCCTCCGATAACACTCTCTCACGAAGATATCCTCCACGTAGAAACCAGGTTTCCCTAAGAAGGTTGAGAAGTTAGGGAAAAACAGAACAAATCCAGCAATCACGACATCTTCATATGCCGACTTGAAAATATTCCGTTCTGGATCGTTCACAGGGAGTTTAGAATTGATGATACGAACGACAGGGGTGTAACTAGGGCGAGAGTTATGAGGGGAGTTTCTGGGGAAGGGTTCAGTGGAAACTTCAAGGATGAAAACGGTGAAAGATCGGAAGGGCGAAGAGGGGAAGAGATTAGAGGAGAGAGAAGATTTGGTGGCGGAGAAGTGATGAGTGCGGCGTTGGAAGACGGCCATTTGGTAAATGAGCTTGTGAAGGAGAGGGACATCGGAGGGGATGGCGAGACGGACTCGGGAGAAGAGAGGGTGAGGGGTTGGAGTTGAATCGGCTTGGACGGTGGAGGGGGGAGATGGCGTAGGGCTGGGCGGAGGCGGAGGAGTGTCGGCGGCCATTGTCAGTGAAGGTAGAGAAACGGAAAGCCGATGGGTCCGAATGAAGGTAGTTAGAAAACGTAGTAACGGTTTTAGTTGTGAGGGTGAGGTGAAGAATGAAGGCAAATGAGGGATTTGGATTTAAGGAATTTTAAAGGGTAAATTTGACTTTCAGTTATTATTAATCTAGAAATTTCTGGATATTCGCTGAGTCACTCACTTCAACTAAACCTTTCTATCCAAAGTTCCATAAAGTAACAATACTTAAATATTTGAATCAACCACATTGATACACCTCAATTTTCCTTAAACATTATAATATGAAACAACCATATTAAATCGCCCATCAATGTTATTGGATCTAAATATGTACGGAAAATGTTTGAATAATATAATATTAAATTTAGTTTCATTCATTGATTTGAACTTTCATATCAACCGATGATTTGAACAAACGACATTTGATTCATTCATTAATTTACATACCTATCTGTCTTCAAAAGAAGGTAGAAAATTCAAAAAGAAAAAATAAGACACCAATTATTATTTCAAGGATCGATGGTTTAAATTTCCATCTACATAGTTTCAAATGAATTTTAATATTTAAGCATTTAAAATATACAAATGAATTGACCTCCTATCGTTGAATTAGAAGATTGTAAAATTTCTCCAATGAATTTTAGGTTTTGTTTGAACCCTATATTATTGGTATAAATTGGATGATTATGATGATAAACAATCTTAAGGTTTATTTTTAAAAAAATCAGAATAAGAGAATCTAGGACTTTTGAAATGCAAGGGTTTACTTAATTTTAACAACGGTCAAGAATGAAATATTTGAGAGTCCAATTCTGATATTGAAACACATTTAATATAAAAAATTAAAAATACAATTGCAACCATCACTATATTTTAGAGGCATTTTTAACGAGTTAAATGTTGTTGTAGTCATAGACTACAAAAAGATATACACAGTTGGTTTTTTATCGAACACATATGCCCCACATTAAATTTTTAAGAGAAGATATACTTTGAAAGCCCAAACTCTTATACCTCATATCTTCTTCAACTCCACGCAACTTTTCTCGGTATAAGATTTAGGATTTAGTACTTGGTTTTTGACACTTTAAGTGGATGTTTGAGAGAAACGTTATCGTAAATTTTAATAATTACATACTATTTTAGTCAGCACTATTTCAAAATAATTGGTTTTTACTATTTTACGTTTATCATTTTTTTTATATTCTTTGATACAATATTTATTATCTCTTTCTCAAACTAAAATAATTTAGGGTTAAAACTCAACCCCTAAATTCTTTTGTTTCTTAAGATGCCATACTAAAAAAGAAGAAAAAAAAAAACAACAAAAAGTTTGGTAATTATTCGATCCTTATAAATAGCTATTTCGTTTTTGGAAAACCAGTCCATATGATATAAATATGTGTGTGTGTGAGTGTGATCTCTATTTTTTATAATGATTTTCAATTACCATTAGTAAAAAAAGATAAAATTCTAAACCAAAAAATGGTTTTAGTCTTAATATTCAAAACAAAAAAACCAAACACCAAATAGTTTCAAAATCAAAGTTAAATTTTAAAATAAAACAATTGTTTTCAAAAATCTGAATTCGAATGTCGAGATAGAAAGTATAAAAAACATAATCAAATTATTATCAAGCAAATTTAGTTTTTTTAAATAAATAAATAAATAAATAAATTTATTGTTTAGCTATTAATTTTTTCCCATAAAATCAATGAAGCATTTCTTTTATCCATTATTTGATATAAACGTGCCCCTGATATAATTTAAAATCTGCGTTTCCGAAGTTAAGTAAAAGAGAGAATCTCTAATAAATCTCAAATTTTAATAACACTAAATTTTTTTAACTTATACCCAATTTAAAATTTTAAAAATTAGAAAAGGTACTAAATCATCATTATATAGGTCTAAACGATTTAGTCTCCTAAACCGTTGTTAGTTTGCTTCTGCTGATATCCTTGCCTCAAATTTTTCTTTCTCCTCTTCAAATATTGGAAGCAAAGCAAATCCTCGTGTTATCTCATAAATTCATGACCTCCTATGAACTACTATCAGTTTAGTAAAGTTCAAACAAACCTCTATCATGAAGGAGTATAAACCAACTATGAACTCGTTTAAAAATTTTTAAAAAAAGAAAAGATGTAGTTCGTTTAGATTTATTCCCAACCCCTCCTCATCTTCTACAGAACCGCCTTTGATTAGGTAGGTTTTGGTCTACCAACCCAATTTTCCGATCCATGATGCTCTCCCCTATTCACGATGACTTTTGGAAGTTGGCTAAGATTATGAGCACAAAAGGTTTGTTGAAGTGGGTGATGAACGGTGAGTCGGGGAAGAAGGCAGCACAATGCAAGGGGGAGAAAGGAACCCGATGAGGGGGGAGAAAATAGCGAGTGGTATACGAGTCACTAAAACAACATTAGTGATGCAGATTGGATTAGCAATGAAAAAGAATTTCTAATTATTAGTCTACCATTAAAAAATCACCAAAATACTCCATCGACCCTTCAAAAGGTGGCAGCAAGAATAAAGAAGGTTACTAAATGCATTTTATAGCCCTCGCGTGACTTCTGTGTCCTGATACTTAGAGATAAGAACCTCACAATCGACTATCCATATGGTGGGTTCAGAATACAAACAGAGATACTAGGAAAAGCACACATATCAGAACCTTTTCAATGGTTATTTCTAAGGAAAATTAGAGACAATGAGAGAAACCCACATCAGAACTGAGCAGAATAATGTTGATGACAATGGCAGACAATGAAGATGAAAAACACAACATGATTAAAAACCACTAAAAAGAAGAAACGTTTTAGAGATTAACTTCAACTAAACCCATACTCTCAGATAAGAAGATCTCCAAACGGAAAATATATCAGCCATTTCTCTTTAGTTTCTTCAAGTGTAATAAAAACAAGAAAAGGGGAAACAAAGCAAAAAGTCAGATATCATTTCCATAAACCTGAAGTGAATCGCCGGTGAGTCTACAGATTCTCCACTCCGGCAAGATTTGAGCACCCATTTCCTCGTAAAATCGAATCGCATTCACATTCCAATCAAGTACCACCCACTCCACGCGACCGTAATCCATTTTCACGGCCTGTTTCGCCACCGCCGACAGCAAAACTTTCCCAAAACCCTTCCTCCGATAACACTCTCTCACGAAGATATCCTCCACATAGAAACCAGGTTTCCCTAAGAAGGTTGAGAAGTTAGGGAAAAACAGAACAAATCCAGCGACCACGACATCTTCATCTTCCGATTTGAAAATCTCCCGTTCCGGATCGTCCACAGGGAGGTCAGAATTGATGATCCGAACGACAGGGGTGTAACTAGGGTTAGAGTTATGAGGAGAGTTTTCGGGGAAGGGTTTAGTGGAAACTTCAAGGATGAAAACGGTGAAGGATCGGAACGGCGAAGATGAAAAGAGATTAGCGGAGAGAGAAGCTTCGGTGGCGGAGAAGAGATGAGTGAGGCGTTCGAAGACGGCCATTTGGTGAATGAGCTTGTGAATGTGAGGGACATCGGAGGGGGCGGCGAGACGGACTCGGGAGAAGAGAGGGTAACCGATTGGAGTTGAATCGGCTGGGACAGTGGAGGGGGGAGCAGGCGTAGGGGTGGGCGGTGGCGGAGGAGCGGCGGCTGCCATTTTCAGTGAAGGTAGAGAAACAGAAAGGCGATGGGTCGGAAGGAAGGTAGTGAGAAAACGTAGCAGCGGTTTTAGTTGTGAGGCGAAGAATGAAGGCAATGGGGGGATTTGGTTTTAAGGAATTTCAAAAGGGTAAATTTGACTTTCAATTATTATTAATCTAGAAATTTCTGGATATTCGCTGAGTCACTCACATCAAGTAACCCTTTTTATCCAAAGTTCCATAAAGTAACAATACTTAAATATTTGAATCAACCACATTGTTACACCTCCATTTTCCTTTAACATTATAATATGAAACAACCATATTAAATCGCCCATCAATGTTATTGGATCTAAATATTCATATATACATTTTACTCGTTAACTTTAAACTTTTAGGTAAATTGACGATTTGAACAAATGATAATTGATTCATTCACTAGTTTACATGATAATATGATTTATGCTAAAAAATATCATATTCTTAAACTGTGGTATTTTTTAATAAAATAGGGTCTAACAATCGTGATAAAAATCAAAGATAAAATGAATAAACCTCAAGTAGGTTGCAATTGCAATGAAATTTCTATTGGGCCTATTTACGTTGCTAGATTGAAGCTTATATGATAGATCACAATCTCCTCTAAGAAATAATGAAAAAAATATTAACTTATTTTATAATATATGTATTGATTTTGGAAGATAACTCTATCTTGATGGATCATCGTTTTCTTCCATTAATAACTTTAACTAAAAGGTTAGATTATAAAATATATTTCAAGCTTTGTCGTTGTTTTTAACATTATTATTTACGTTGTTCAACTTTATTTCGTATTCTTACTTCGTAAACGTTGTCAAACTATTAGAAAATATTTTTAAAAATTTTATACTAGAAATTTAAATGCGCATGAAGTAGTGTGACAATGACCTAAAACACGATTTATATTGAATGGTTGAAGATAGGTTTTTAATCGAATGTCTAATTTATATAGTATTAATACTCCTAATAATTAGCGTATATTGAAAAATAAAATAATTTATAAAATTGAAAACTTAATCATTCTTATATATTGAATCACATCGTAAATTCAAGAACTTAATAAATTTATCCAAATCTAAGAAAAACTACAGGGGAGAGGTGTATTAAAAGTCAGCTATGTTTTTAGATTTAGAGAATGTTCGGATTAACTTGAAACAAATTATTTTTTATTTAAACACGTAAAATTGTTTAAAATATGTTTCAAAATTTATTTTGTGTTATTGTTGAATTTGTCAAAATGACTTATATTTTAAATAAAATAATAGAGAATGTATTCCGCACCTTAATTTGATACATGAAATCTATGTAATTTTTTTAAAAAAATTACTCATTTTATTAGGTATATATCATAATTTTTATTTTTAAGTTTTAAGAAAATCATGAATCTCTCAGTTGAGTTTTTTTTAGAATCCAACCCTTTTGAGAAAACTTTAAGTCCTGTTTGGTTTGTGATTAAATTTTGTTTTTATTTTTTAAAAAATAAAAAATACAAATAAAATAATAAAATATACATGTTTTTAAAACAATTTTTAGAAACAACTTAAGATAGCTCATTTTTTAAAATAAAAAATTATCCTTTTATTTGTTTTTAAATTTGGTTTTCATAAATTGACAACATGAGATACACTGTTGCAATGTTGTCAATTTCAAATTCACAAGTAAACACAAAATTTGAATTTTGAATCCAAATTTCAAAATATATAAATTGAAACTAAACGTGTTTTTTAATATAGTAAAAAATCAAATTTTATTTTTTTTGTTTTCCACAAAGTTTTTTGTTTTTGAATGACGAACAAAACATGACCCTTAAGGATTAAATTAAAAAGTCATTTAACTAAAAATAAATAAAAAATACGAAGCTTTTAAGAGATGGAGCATAAACTCAAATAACATATGAATGTGTTAGCGATTAATAATAATATTTGTGGTTTGAATCTTTTAAAAGATTATGTTGCATATACTATAAAGATTATGTGCATGTTTTGATCGACTTTTTAAATGGTTAAAAAAATATTTATTGAATGCAAAATAAATATTTACAAACATTTAAAAAGTAAGTCCAAACGAAGTTTAAATTTACGATCATAAATTTTGCTTTGAAATACGATAGAAATTTGTACGTCAATTTATTAATCATTTTGAGGTGGATGTATACGTATGAAGTTATTGTTTAAATACCTCCAGGAACGATTTAATTGATTTATTTGATATGAATAAACTTTATTCACTAATCTAGGGGTTATCATACTAATTCTACCTCAGTTAATTATCTATTGGATATGATTGGTGAATCAATATTTTTATTATACCACAAAAAGTGTACGAAACATCGGAAAAAAAACATTAAAAGATGACTAATATAAATGTAAAAAAATAATAGACATTTTACAAGATTAAAATAATAAAATATTTATTTACTGATTTGAACTTAATATTTTTAATATTTATTTTTGTAATTTTTTCGAAATTTTCTTGAAATTATGATATCAATCTTCTAAACCTTATTTTAGGGTAGTATTAATTCTTTACTTCTAAATTTGTATAGGTTAGATTATTTATGGAAAAAAGATCATAAACTTTACTAAATTCATAATTGTCCATGATGATTAATAAATGCATCATCCTAACTTCAGTGAGCATTTGTCTGAACTCGTAGAGAATCGCCGGTGAGATCACAGATTCTCCACTCCGGCAAGATTTGGGCACCCATTTCTTGGTAAAACTTAATCGCAGTCACATTCCGTTCGAGCACTACCCACTCCACTTGACAATAATCCATTTCCACCGCCTGATTCACCACCGCCGACAGCAACATTTTCCCCAAACCCTTCCTCCGATAACATTTCCTCACTACAATAGCCTCCACAAAGAACCCAGGCTTCCCCAATAAGGCTGAGAAATTGGGGAAAAACAGAACAAATCCAGCAACAACAACGTTTTCATCTTCCGATATGAAAATCTCCCGATCGGGATCGTCCACAGGGACTTCGGAATCGACGATTTGAACAGCAGGGGTGTAATTAGGGTTGGAGTTATGAGGGGAGTTTTCGGGGAAGGGTTCAGTAGAAACTTCGAGGATAAAAATGGTGAAGGATCGGAACGGTGGAGAGGAGAAGAGATGGGCGGAGAGAGAAGACTCGGTGGCGGAGAAGAGGTGAGTGAGTTGATCGTAGACGGCTATTTCGTGGATGAGCCTGTGAATGTGAGGGATATCGGAGGGGAGAGCGAGACGGATTCGGGAGAACAGAGGGTAGGCGATTGGAGTTGTGGAGGCTGGCGGCGGCGGATGGGGAGCAGTGGCGGCCATTATCGGTCAAGCGGGAGAATCGGTTAACCACGACTAGAGATCTGTGCCGGATTTGGTTTTATACAGTTTCAAGAGGGTAAATTTGTCTTTCCATACCATTGGTTTCTATTATTTTAATTTGAGAATTTCAAAATAATGCACGTTTTTAAAAGGAAAATAAAAATTAAAATAACCTTAAAAAAAGGGAATGTTATGTGGTTGACTGATGGTGTTAAAAGGATATTTATTTTTCAGTAATGTATATAATCAACATTATCTTAGAGTGTATTAAATTATAGATATTCAAAATTAGATGTTTAACATCTTTAAAATCATATGCTTAATTTGTACTTTTAACCAATTTTTGTGAACTATAAGAATATTTCTACCCATGCATGTACTTATTTTTGTACGATTCCTACATGTAAATATCATTAATTTACATAATTTTTCAAATTTTAATATAATTCCAACTTATATAACATTTGAATCATTTTGTTTTTTAAAAGTAATACAATTTGTGTCCATACTATATGTTTTTTTCGACAAAATAACACATTAATTTATGATCTTATATTAAATACATATTAATTTGAATTTGAATTCGAATATTTTGGTTATAAAAAAAAAATTAGTTATAACCCAAATTTTAGTTTAATAATATAACGCATAGTGGTATATATAGAAAAAGAAGGTAAAAAAAAAAGGCAAAATGAGGATGTCTTGATAAGAAAATCCGTAAAATTCATGTTTTAGAAGACATATAATTACAAAAAAAGAAAAAAAAAAACATATGATTCCACAAAAAATGTAAATAACAATTAGGAAAAACAACAATTGTCATTGACCTAACTTCTAACATTAGTGTTATTTCAGTTTTTTAGCTCAACTAGACCTGAATAACAAGTCTTTGGAATTAGTAGGGTTGAGTTCTCTCTTGACCTATTCTAAATACGTCTACATACATATATATATATATATATATATATATATATATATATTTATTGTTATATCAAATAATGGTGACACATTGTAATTTTTCATCTTTCCAACATCTACTTTATTCTTTGACCACTCAAATATGTTGTTGTCACAAACAAACAAACACCACTTAGTAGTTGTAACGTGGTCGTATAGTATATTTTATCAGGATGTTTCCTTCAAATTTTTTTTCTTTCTTTTATATCTGTAAACCCAAAAGTACTTCCTCAAAGTCCTTAATTTGTAAATTCACAAGTTGTTACGATATCCACATATTGAAACAGAGTAATTTGAGAGGGGGAGGGGCAGCACAAAAAAGCATAGGAGTGCAAGTGAATTAAGAAACTGGTTGTAGGGTTAGGAAGCATTAGTAAACATGCTCTGCCTCTCTCATCTCCCTCTTGCTTTATCAACTTTCTTCTTCCCTCTTCTTCAACTTTGCATGCATATTAACCAATTTTGCATTTTTGTGAACTCTAAGATCATCGCCGGTGATTCTACATATTTTCCACTCCGGCAACATTGACGCACCCATTTCTTCGTAAAATTTAATCGCATTCACATCCCGATCAACCACCGCCCACTCCACTTGACAGTAATCCATTTTCACCGCCTGGTTCACTACCGCCAACAACAAGATTTTCCTCAAATCCTTCCTTAAATAACAATCCCTCACTACAATGGCCTCCACAAAGAACCCTGGCTTCCCCAACAAGGAAGGAAAATTCGGGAAAAACATAACAAATCCAGCAACAACAACGTTTTCATCTTCCAATTTGAAAATTTCCCGTTCTGGGTCGTCCACGGGGAGTTCAGAATCGAGAATTCGAACGACGGGGGTGTAATCAGGGTTAGAGTTATGAGGGGAGTTCTCGGGGAAGGGTACCGGGGATACTTCGAGGATGAAAATGGTGAAGGATCGGAACGGCGGAGAGGAGAAGAGATTGGCGGAGAGAGAAGATTCAGTGGCGGAGAAGAGATGAGTGAGGCGTTGGTAGATGGCCATTCGGTGGATGAGCTTGTGAATGTGAGGGACATCGGAAGTGGCGGCGAGACGGATTCGGGTGAACAAAGGGGAGCCGATTGTAGTTGAGTCAGATGGAAGTGTTGAGGCTGGTGGTAGAGGATGGGGAGCGGCGGCGACCATTATCGGTGAAGCGAGAGAAAGTAAAAGCCGATCGGTCCGATTGAAGAAGAAGCTTGTAAGATGAGACGACACGTGAGATTCACGGCGGATTTGCTTTAAAGTGATTGGAAAAGGGTAAATTTGTCATATTCTTTTTTACTATTATATTAATTAAAACTTATACTCGTATATTTGGACTAATTTAAATAATATAGATTTTCTTTTTTAAAAAAATAATGACAAAAATGGAATAGGGTTGAAAAAAAAAACAAAAATGGGACAGTTAACATAAACTATTGTAAAAAATAGGATTGTTCATGAGGGTCATGTATCCCGTCTACGACTTTGGGTAATCGTGACCACTTTATGGTTTAGGGGAAATCGATCCACTACATTTCACTACCTTATTTTTGACATTTTTTTCACATTCATCCTATTTTTTATATATTTTATTAAAAACGCATTATTTTAAAAAAAAGATTCGTATATTTTTATGAACAAAATTCAGTCACAAAAGGAATTTGATTCTTCAATGATGTTGCCGTTAACTATATCTTCTAAAATCACTTGTTAATATAGACCAAAAAGTGATCGAACTTTAAAATATAGAAATAAAAATAGTATTTTAATAAAAGATTTATGGACCATTCAATTGACATTTAAAATTCTTGAACCAAATTGATTTTTTTTAAACACTTTAAATATCAAACTAAAATTAATTATAACGTGCATAAATAAAATTATAGTTTAACATGAAATAAAAATAAAAATAAAACAAATATAATTCATTGAGATATAGTCTTGTAATGAGCTGCTATGGGTGTGGCCCCACTCACAGGAAGATTCACATTTTTTTATTTAAGAAAGTTGAAGAAATAATTTTAAATTATTTATTTTATTTGAAACAATAAAAATTTAAAACTAATGTATTTAAAATTTCATGTTACAATGATAATTGAAAAAGAAATGAAAGTAATTTAAATAGTTATTTTTTCTATCACGAAAATATTTTAAATTTATGGCTAAACTAAAACAAAATTCAAATATTAAATACAAAAATATATAAAATTTTAAAACACAAGAATCAATGAAAAAACACGACTCAAAATTTAGAGATATGAAAAGTACTTGTTTCAAATAAAAAATTATGAAAACATAGTTATAACGTGGGGAGAACAAAAATACTATATTTTATTTTTATTATAGTGAAAAATTATACAACTACAAGTCGCTGCTTTTGTTTTGGTTTTTTTTCTTAGATCGATCTCATCTAAAATTAAGTTTATCTACGCCTACCAAACAAATGATGATACTTTTTGAAGAATGATAACATTATTCATACAAATTCATTTTATATAGACTAACTAAACCCAATTAGCTTACCTAATCTAATTTCTCAAAAAAGAAAAAAAAAAGAGTTACCTAATCTATTAAATATATATATATATAACATATATTAAAAAAAATCAACTTAGACCTCTACGCTTATAAATTGCATCGACTTAGACCCTAAATCATTAAACGAGTAAATGTTATCGTCTTTACTTATCCTTTTTTTGAATTATTTTTTGAAGGGACGTATTTTGTGAGCTAAACTTATGATGTGGGTTGGAAAATTATCCCCCAAAGACCCCTTTACTTGTCTATACTATTTTTAGCTATCGTATCACCAACTAGGAAATTTAATTTTTAAAAAAATATATATATGATGGAGGATATATAGTTTGTTTTTGTCTTTTGAAATGTTTATTTAGATCAATATCAATTTACTTTGAAAATATTGAGTTGTATACATTTAGACCACGAACTAATAATTGTACCAATTTAGACCATGAATTGATATTTTCGTTATTAATTTTCTACATGTTGATGTCATTGTCACGAGAGAGAAAGAGGAGTGAGTCAATATCTTAACCAACAAGATTGATGGATTGATTGCGACTCTAATTTTGTTTTCCATCCATCTAGTCTTGATTGTATTAAATTCGACATGAAATTATACTTAATTCTTCTAAGAAAACAAGATAGTTTGATTAGTACAAATAATAGTGTTGCCCTTTTAAATCTGTCTTAGTCCCCACAAACTTCGTGAGCCAATTAGAAAAACAATGTGTCGAGTCAAAATGTTTACAATCATATTATGAAACACTCTATTACAATTTACTAAACCCTAAATACATTTAATCGTTGCAATTAAAGAGTATACCATTATAAATATGAAATAAATGATATAGAATTTGACCTTTTGATTTCTAATTTAGTGTAACAATTGTATATATATTAATTAGTTGAAGAGAGTTGAAATTCAAACCTCTCACATTTTAATTTAGTTAAACGGTAGTTGTCATGTACTTCTTTCACTCAGAGCAGAGGTTCAAACAACAATTAGAGGTTGAGAGATTCAAAACTCGAACCTCTATAATTGAAGGTTGTGACAATTATTGTTCAGTTAAGCTTATTTAGCTTAAACTGTGACAATTTTACTGGAAGTTTTAAATTTAAGTTTATTTAGTAAAGAAAATCTATAGAATTTGGATTTTTCTTTTTAAATTTAGTCCTGGATACTTCAATATTTACATTTTTAACCTCAAATTTTTACTAATATCAATTTAAAACAATGAAATTAATTTTGATTAATTTAAAAGGCAATGTAAAATGTTAACCGGGAATTTGAAGTTGCGTGGCAAAGTTCGTAAATGGAGGCGAAGCGGCAATTTTAGGACAGCAGTCTTTACATCTACAAAGACCAACCTCTCGAACTCAGTCTTCGTTTTCAGTGGAGCATTTTCGTTTCACTCATCCTTTTCCCTCCTAACTTCTTCTTCTTCTTCCACCAATCTTCCAATTCAAGTCTCTTTTCTCCGATTCTACCATCGGAATGGGATTCTTCAGCACCATCTTCGGATTTCTCGGCTTCGGAATCGGTCTTCCTCTCGGACTATTGGCCGGATTCTTCATCTTCGTCTACTCCGTCCCTAAACATGTTAAGGCAGTAACACTTCTTACTTCATTTTACTCTCTTTGATTTCCTTGTTCTTCCTTGCACTGGTGAATTCAATCTGTTTCTCCTGTTTTATTCTTAATTATTTTATCTCCTTTTCCATATTTTACATAGTATCGAGAAATGATTCCTGTATATACTCTTATTTGAGTTACAGTTCTTGCTTCGTCTTACTTCGATTGATTTCGTGGTTCCTCCTTGTTCTTGTTTGTATTGGTGAAATCGATCTGTTTCTCCTGTTCTATTCTTGGTTCATTTTTTCTTCATTTTGAATTTCGTCGAAATGATTTCTGTATATACTCTTATTTGAGTTTATGCTCTAACTTCATCTTGCTGTGATCGATTTCGTGGTTCTTCCTTGTTCTTGTTTGCAAGGGTGAATCGATCTGTTTCTCCTGTTTTGTTTTTAATTCATTCTTCTTCATTTCGAAGTTGTATAGTCTTAGTACCGAAAAGTGATTCCGGTATATACTCTGATAACTTGCGACTAATTTTAAATGTATTGTCTCTCTCGAACGGAATGAATTCATTATTTAAAACAATCGAAATATTTTTTTAACCAAGAGAAAACGTTAAAATACAATCGAATCTCTGCATTCTTCTCGAGATAAGATAACCGTGTTTCGTAGTCTAAGTGCTCTCAACTGCAGGAACCAGTTACGAGGCCTCTCTGTGAGTTGGACACAACTTCTTTGCAAGAATTAATGCCTGAAATTCCACAGTGGGTGAAAAGCCCTGATTATGATCGAGTTCGTAACATTTTTTACTGTTGGTTTTAATTTTAGTCGAACTTCTGAACTTTGTACTTTACTGATCAATATTGCAAAATTTGGTTTCAGGTGGATTGGTTTAACAAGTTTTTGTCGGCCATGTGGCCTTACCTTGATAAGGTAACATCACCTTTTACACTTTCTATTCTCTGTGGTTTAATATGGATGTAAAATATATTTAGTTTACAGGCGATTTGTGGTAGTATAAGAGCCATTGCCAAACCTATATTTTCAGAATACATAGGGAAGTTTCAGATTGAAGCTATTGAGCTTGAGCAGCTAAGCCTTGGAACTCTTCCACCAAAATTGCATGGTTAGTTTTCCCATATGAAGTCAGTGCCAATTGTCTTACACCATCTTCATAGCTTCTGAATGGTTAAAAGAGAAACTGTTGAGATGAGCCATTTATGATCTCTTTGGCCCAAAATTTTAAATCATTAAGAAAAATAAATAAAACTCATGAACATACTTTTACTACATTTCAGGTCTAAAAGTGTATGAAACAAATGAGAATGAACTAGTGATGGAACCAGCAATCAGATGGGCTGGCAATCCTAACATAGTATTAGTGGTGCATATATTGTCTCTCCGGATCACAATTCAGGTCAAACACCCTAATGACAATCTTTAGCCGATGAATGTTCGTAAAAGTATATCTTATAAGAGGAGATTTTCCATCTAATATTTACGGTGCTTCTTTCTTAGATAGTGGATCTTCAGATATTTGCAACGCCACGGTTGGCTTTGAAGCCTCTTGTGCCTACTTTTCCTTGTTTTGCCAATATTGTAGCATCCTTAATGGAAAAAGTAAGCAAAAAGATGCGACTGAAAGAATATCTGCTAGTTTTTTTATGCTTCTTCGATACATCCGCAGTTTTGTTGCTTGGAGATCAATAACTCTTCCTTTATTTTTGGCTGGTTGCCTCCAGCCACAAATGGACTTCGGATTGAAGATAATGGGAGGAGACATTATGTCTATTCCTGGCCTTTATCGATTTATTCAGGTGCTTCACTTGAACCAAAATGAACTTTTCAATTGCCATTTAGTTTGGATTTTTGTTATTGAAAAAGTAAGCAAAAAGTTTTTTTTTTTTAGTTTTAAAAACTTGACGTGGTTTTTTAACATTTTTCTAAAAAGTAGCAAACAAAATGAAGAAGTCAATATTTGAAAATTGTATTTATAAGCTTCATTTCAAAAATAAAAAACCCTAATAACTATTAGAAGGCTTATTGATTATGACTGGACGATTTCTCTGTGTTTCGTGTAGGAGACAATAAAGAAACAAGTTGCAAGCGTCTACCTCTGGCCTCGGATCCTTGAAATTCCTATTCTTGATCCTTCAATGTAAGATGATAAATGAATTACTTCAAGTACATAATTGATTTTTTACACTTGAGTAGTTCTGAAGAAAGTTGATTATTTTTCAATGTATAGATTGGCCACAAGAAAGCCTGTGGGCATATTGCATGTCAATGTTGTACGAGCATCAAAACTCTTGAAAATGGATATCTTGGGAACATCTGATCCATACGTCAAACTTAGCCTGAGTGGTGGGGGCCTACCAGCAAAGAAAACAAGTATCAAAATGAGGAACTTGAATCCTGTGTGGAATGAGAAGTTCAAGCTTATCGTGAATGATCCCAAGTCGCAAGTTCTTCAACTACAAGTCTATGACTGGGACAAGGTATTTCATCCCACTTTTAGAGTATGCAATACCAACAGTACTCTCCACCTTTTCTTTTTACTATTCCGATAACATCCTTAAATCTCCTATCATGGTACAGAAGTGGTTACTAGAGCTTAGCCGTTAATCTTCTTTTTCATTTTTACAATATATTAGAAAATAAATTATATGAAGCAGGCTAATAAAACATGATTATTGGTTCAACATTTTGTCATTGCAAACTAGACACAATCTTGAAACAAATAAAATCCATCTCAATATAATTAGATTGTGATTGTATTCTCACTCTTGCAGTCTTTTTTAGAAAAGAAGTACAAAGTGAAAAGTTGAACGTCTGACTTCTAGAAATGGAGATCATGTTAATACTACCCGGCTAATTTCTGATCTTTCCTACAATTGATTGTATAAAAATTGCCATCCATAATATTATTTTAATTTACCCATATCATGGCAGGTTGGTGGACATGATAGATTGGGAATGCAGTTAGTTCCTCTAAAGCTGCTAACGCCCTATGAGACCAAGGAACTCGTGCTTGATTTGCTCAAGAACACAGATATCAACGATCCCCAAAACAAGAAGCCTAGAGGGAAACTTACAGTGGAGCTTCTGTTTACTCCTTTAAGAGAAGAAAGCATGAAATATCTTGAAAACTCAATCAGTGACGTGAAGAAAGAAGGCAAAAATATCAGTGAGCCGGAGAATCAGATATTGAGCGAAGCGGGTGTATTATCTGTGACGGTCCAAGGAGCTCATGAAGTTGAGGGAGAGAAGCACACTAATCCTTATGCAGTTATACATTTCAGAGGAGAGAGGAAGAAAACGAAGGTGGATTTTTGGATTTTGAGATATGTTATTATTAGCTTCGTCTTCTGGTTTATCTGTGATTAGATATTGTTGATTTTCTTGGATTCATTTGGTTTGTGTAGATGATCAAGAAAACTCGAGACCCATTGTGGAATGAAGAATTCCCATTTATGTTGGAGGAGCCTCCAATTCGAGAGAAGATCCATATTGAAGTTATGAGCAAACGAACCGTCTTCAGTTTTCTGCAAAAGGTACTGTCCCAAAGAAACTATTCATTCTTCAACTCTCACGTAAATTTTGAATACGTTTTTTATTTTTCATTTCTAGAATATTTGAACGTATTTAAACCACATCATTTTACCCAAAAAAGAAAAAAAAGAAGATTTCTCTAGCAACTATCTTCATCTATCAAAATATCATTAATTAATTAAAATAACAAAAAATTTTTACAAATATAACAAAATGTGACACAAATAGTTCTAATGGCAGTCTGTCACAGAAAGATCATAATAGGTACTATATTTGTTATGTCATTTAAAATAATTTTCCTTAAGTTTTTACCTTTTGATTACAAATATATTGTTATAGTCTATAGAAAATTTATTTTAAATGACAAAACTTGTTAAAGAATATTTACAAATATAACAAAATATCACAATTTATCTAATAATAAACATAGATTGTAGTTTATCTTAATTATTTTGTAAATAGACGGCTGTTTTACTATAGTTTGTAAATGTTTTGTATAGTTATATACTAAATTTGACAAGTCCTAGTCTATATTTAATAAAACTCATTATTATCGTTTAACCAATTTGGATTAAAAATAATTGAACAAAACTAAATTTAAAATTGATTGAAAACTCACATTTATTCTTAATAATCTTTTTATGTATGAACTTTGGAACTATCAATTATATGGGCACCTAGGAATCATTGGGGCACGTGGAAATAAACCTGGCCGATGTTGTGAACAATGGAAGGATAAACGAGAAGTACAACCTGATCAACTCGAAGAACGGAAAGGTTCACGTACAAATGATGTGGACAACGGCTTAAGAATTGACACCGAAACAATTTTGTTTGTACAAAGTATGATTTGTTCTGTTTTTGAAAACCTCCTTTACATCCCTTATCAAAAGATGAAAAAAACATTAACTGAGTTAATATTCAGAATTTAGAATTTTGATTTTCTAGTATGAAATACAAAATTGAAAATTTAAAGACCTACTTAATACTTTAAAAGCATAGGAACCTATTGAAACAAAATTAAGCAGTTTGAGACAGATAAGACAGTTAGAAATTTAAAAAAAATTTAAATCTCTTGTAAACATGTAGTGATCATTCTAAATCAATTTTGATGATATGAGAATTGTGCTTCAAAAATTTAAATCCAAACATAAAAATTTAGTTAATTTTGAATCTAACAAAAGTGATTTTAACAATTTCAAAATTATTATTTAACATCACCTAAACTACCTAGATATGAGATACAAAAAATAAATAAATTCAGAAAGTAGAAACTAAACTAAACTAAAAAGGGAGCATTCTGCTGATTTGAAAAGGATGTTTATTTTCATAATTTTCAAAAGCAATTACTAGCTTGACATTGATTCCAAATATTCTCTTTGGCTTGCATCACAAATGGGGAAACAAAATACCTGCTGAGTAAGTTTTGTATGCAATTTGGAGGGCAGAATTTTAAGATGTTCGATCAGTAGGCTTTGGAATTCTCTTGTACTCATAGTTGTTAATGTCTACCTTTTCTTGTAAAGCCTGAAAATCATCAACAATCAGACTATTTATAGCGAAACTGCAGATAATAATAACAACAAATGAGTTGCAACTAGAAAGACTAATTATACCCTTAGTTCTTCTTCTAAAGATATATTTTTCGGCTTATACGCATCAATAGGTCCTGTTCTTGATAGGGCTTTTCTCATCTCAGTGATCTCCCATTCTTGATCATCTTTTACCTTTGCAATATCTTTACTGAACTACAATACGGATTCAACAAGTGTTCTAAAAGAATATCAAATGGAAGATAGGAAAATAGTAATCTAACGTATAAAGACAACATTAAAAGCAAACATGGAAGTGGAACTATGGAAGCATTACAATTAACATTTTCTTAGAAATGGAAACATTTCATTGATAGAATGAATAATAGATAAAGTCCAACACACCTAACCTAAGGTGATTACATGAGAGAACGCCAATGAGCGACAAGATAAGAAAAACTTAAAAGTTTAAAAGGGTGCTTATATTTGCACCATAATGGTGGCTTGACGGTGGAAGGTAGAGATGGAGGTGGAGGCCGCCGGCTGAATTGTATCAATCTCAGATTTTATGCTTATTTTTCCATTGGACACGCACTTGATATCAATGGCCCATTCCATACCACACAATTCCAATGGCAAAGCTGATTTACTTGGAATGAAGTCGTGGTTGTTTGATTTGATCTTCATACGAGTGTTGTTAGGACAATTCCCCTGTTGGTCTAATCGGAGACGCTAATGAAACCACCACATCGGTCTTCGATATATCGGAAGATCTCATCTTTCCACATTGGTGGAGGAAGGTTAATAATATAGATCCAACCGCCAAAGGATGCATTAGAGGAAGGCTAAAAGAATGATAATTGAGAGGCATCCATAAACTTGATTTGATGCTCACCTAAATTGTAAAGGTCAGTGTGAGTTTGAAGCTTCTTTGCACCAAAGGGGTCATACACACAAAGGAGAGCTTTGTCACCAAGGAAGACGTTGGTCGTGCAACGAATAGCCAAGGTAGATATGATGTTGAACCACCACCATAGAGTTCCGATCTAGATGAGTCAGGCAAGGAAAGGTGGATTGGTGTCTCTGTGCCGGAGGGTGATGGAGGGTGTTTTGTGGAAGGATTTGTGGATTGTAGGATAGATTTGTAGGTGAAAGGCCGGGTCTGTTGGGTGGTGGGGGCAGTCTTGTAATCAGAAAAGAGTGAGAAAAAGGAGAACCATCCTTGTTTTTGGTCTTCAGATGGTATGAACAACTTTGTTCGACGACCAGTGTGATAGAGGTGGAAATAGCCATCTTTATTGTGAAGTTCTTCCAGCCAAAGAGTGGCATTGTCATCCACCAATTTTTTGAAAAACTTGTGGTTGCAGGGGTCTCGGACAGAGAGTTAAAAAATGTGGTTGGCTAATCCAAAGCTTTGTGAGATAAATGGAGAGCCTGTGCTGATGATTTGCCTTGTTTTGTGATGATGAAAGATTGGTTGTTTGTTGATTTATCACCTTTGAGAGTGAAAATCTCTCTGTCAATGTGGATAGAACAGGTGGGGAAGCCCGCCGATGGTTTAAACCCGACGGTTGTCATGGTTGGGGTACAGTTACAAAATGTCAGGGTGGAGAGGGGAAGAGGAGAGAGGGGAAGAGGAGAGAGGAGAGAGCATTTTTTCTTGACTGTAAAAATTGAAAATCTCTATGACTCGCACTTTTATAGTACTACTGTGCAGATGGCTGAAAAGAAGATATTGATGTACTAGATATGAAAGAGAGCACAGAAAACCATTGCATAAGTGTCAGGATACCACCTAACGATAAAACTAAGAAATACAAAGAACGTGAGGATAGGAATACATTGCAATATCAAGAGAAGTCGCAATATACCAATAGCTTTTCAAGTGGGTTCATTCTCAAAGTTCCACAATGAAAACGCTCACCAAAATGAATCACAACCTCTAAGATACACCACCAGTTAACTACCCACAATACCCCTTATCATACTAATCTTACCCATATACCCCCAAAGCCTAACTAGTACTCTCATAGAAATATAGGCTAGATCGTGGAGAATATAAAGTATAAAGGACTGTACACAAACTTTCCATGTTCGAAGCATTTTAGCCTCAGTTCTCAATCCCATGGACTCAATGAACACTTCCAAGGCAAAGTCCAGACCCTTTCCCATGTCCTTGCAATAATAATTGATTACAAGGAGTTTATTTTCGTATAAAACAGGTTCTGCATTGGGCCAATACAATCCTGAGGAGAGATATTTCTCCACTTAGAAAAGAAGATATAGTAAATTACACTGAACTCCTAAAGAAGACCACAAAATCACTTTGAATCTTAAACATCAAACAGTACCACCAACCACTAACCTTCCTTGCAAGAGATGACCGAGACCAACTGCCCCAAGCACAGTGAGAGAGATCATTGGAAGTCCGTATCTGATAAATGGGTGTCTTCTTCCCCATCTTCTAAACATGGATGGAGATGCCCGAGCAGCATTGCTGGCAGAGGAAATCTTCTTCGGTTCTGTAGACTGATCCATTCCCGCCTCAGTGCTGGCCATTGTGCAAACTATAGAAAAACCTGAATTTAATGAACGTGAGAAAAATGAAAATGGTCGTACTTGCAACATTAAAATAGTAGAGAATAGAATGTACTTCTAAACAACATAAAATTCACATGTTATTGTAAGACTTAGCATCCACTTCTAAACAAGACAAAATTCATATATAATGCCTTTTTGTACTATATACACTAATATTGTGTCCAATCAACCTTTATATAAGGATTTGTGATGTTTGATATAAGAGAGTGCATGTTTAGAATGTAACCAGAGATTCATAATGATCTGGAGGAAGATGTACTTTGCCCACCATTTTCCTTCTAAGAAAAGAAAAGGTTTCACCGCCTTGTCTCCTGCCTCAAATAAATGTGTTAACAGGCCCGAGACAGAGGCGCCGTCAGCTACCTTCTTTTACCCCAATAACAAGGATATCAACAGAGCAAAGACAGCCCCCTAATATGAATAAATGAAATGGTGGAAGACTTCGAGCAACAAATAATAACGAACAGATGTATAGCTAGATTTAAACCGGTAGATACGCTCTACTCGTGAGGATTGAGAACTGAAAGTCAATGGATTCCCGTAGTTTTTTAGGGGCTAGGTAGATAAGATGCAATTACCCAAGCTGGAGCGGCCATCAGAAGGCCCCTGACTAATGGGATAATGGTTATTTTTGATACTTCCAACTTTGCCCCGTTTGAACTTAGAACTCTTTCCTGCACCTCAGCCCAAACAATCTCAAGAAAACACTTATACAAGCCCAAAAATCGCTAGGGCTCAACATCTTCCCTTTCAGCCAGTTCAAGTTGCCAAAATTCTTCACTTCTTTTTCTAAACCCTAAAACCGCGAAAGAAAATTCACTTCAACTATCTCTAGTATCTATTACATAATCATAGTTACCAAATTCCACCATTCGTTTGGTCTCCATCAAAACGAGGGAAATCCAAAACAATAACATAACTCATCCATAGAGAACGATATAGAAGCACAATTTCAAACACCAACCAAAATTTATTATGCTTAAAGAACAAAACAGAAAAGCAAAAACGAAGTAATAAATAAATAAATAACAAGAACAAATATATTTACCATGCTATGCATAACTGGACTCGTTGACGAACAACAAGAAAGAGATTGAAAGTTGAACTAAACAATAACTCACCGGATCGGAAAATCACAAGAAAGACGCGGAGCTGCGGAGAGACAGAGGAGAATGTTAGAGAGAGAGAGAGAGAGAGAGAGAAGCAGCTCGGAGCTGAGTCAAATTTGTATTGGGCCGAAACAGAATACTGGTTGAAACTAATTTGGGCCTTTTCCGAATAAACCCAGATTAGATCTATTAGACTAAAGCTTGAACAGGGGTTCCATCGGCCTGGATACAGAAGCCGGAGGCGGCGCTGAACGGAATAGAGATTGGCGCTGCGCGATTGAGTGGAGCGGCACCTCAAAATGCAGCATTCAAGAAGAGCGATTGAGGGAGATTCGACATTTTGGACACCCAAAAAAATTCGAGCCTCTCAATAATACTCCTCTGATTTCACTCCAGCGAGGGGAATGTAGAAGTTTTTCATTTAATTTTCATAGGAGATAACCCGCTGTGACGGCGGCGGGCAGCAACGACAAGCAGTTAATGGGAGGGAGGGGTGGCTGAGAGTTCTAATATGGAAAATCGTAAGAAACTCGTTCCATAGATGTTCTTGGTAAATAGTTTGTAATAGTTTCATTTTCTTTATCTATAAGAATTTTTTCTATATAATTTCGTGCAAGAAAATGTGGGGGCAAAAGAGTAAAATGGTATAATATTTTTGGGCTAACTGCAAAAATCACCTCTAATTTGTTAAACTTTCAAATTTAAAAATTGAGCTATGTAACCAAATGTTAAAATTGGACATCAAACTCGCATAAATTATAACAATTGTATAAGTTTGAGAGTTTAATATTTATTATATTAAAAGTTGAAAGTTTAAGAGTATAATTACAACTAGCACCGCATAAATTGTTTTCTTTATTCATCCCAAACATCCAAGAGAATTGAGACCCGTTTTAATAACAGTCATTTGAGTTATTAGTTATTTTTGTTTCTAAAATTTCACCATTTATACAGTACTTCTAACATATGTGAAGACTATAAAGAGGGATGGGTAATAAACAAGTAGTGATTTTAAAAACAGAGTTTTAACTTTAAAGTTGAGGTAAAAAAAGGTTTGGATTAAAAGAAGTAAGAAATAAATAAACAACTGAAATGATTCTCTACTGTAACTTTCATCAATTAATTTGCTAATTTGATAAGAAAGTGATGAAGACATTAGTCCCTCCAAATATTTTGACCAAGGAATATCCTAGAATTACAATCATATGCTCACTGCCACAAATTGCAAAGTCTCACAACAGAGTCTCCATGAATGAATGCATGACAGGGCTTCAAAACATTTGTGTCATTTTCAAGCACAAAGGTTAGTAAATTAGAGTTTGGATTTCAATATCAAATACATCACTACAACAACCACAAAACACACAACACAAACACCTATTATATCAACTCTTTAGTTTGCTGATTCACCACTGTCATGATGTCCTTTGTTGTTCATAAGTGGAGATGTCGACGACATTTCACGATCTGGTTTCGAGTTTTTGAGGAGCTTGGATGCTTTCTGTTCAGAATTCTTGAACTTTATTCTTAAACCCAACTTCTTCAAGGTCATGCTCCATCCACCCTTTGTTTTGACCAGCTTGTCCAGCTCTTCCTTCATGCTCAAGCACTCTTTCTCCAGCTCTGACACGCGCTCTTTCATGTTGATAGCAATAGCGCGATTTTCAGTTGTGCAGGCATCAACATATGGTGCTGCATTGTTTGTACTACCAAGTACAGCCAAGTTGCCACTGATGTTTTGTGGATTCTCAATGTTGTCTGAGACAAATAACCAACTAGCAACTGATGTTCGGAGTCGAAGTTGTTCGAAGAAGAGAACTTGGACGATGACACGTAGTGGCAGTCTTTCGTTTTGGGCTGCGTGGGTGCTGGCTTCCAATGACAACTTCTGGCAGTTCATAAGCCTGCAGATTTGTTCCCTTTCGGAGTCTGTTAGCCAGTGATGAGCCTGACAATGTACAAGCAATGCAATATTACACAACGTCTTACTAAAACTCTTCAAGTCCTGCACAAGTGTACAAGTTCTAGATGCAAGACAACTACAGTCTTAAGGTTTCTTTTCACTTGAACAAGAAACAAATGATTTTTGTAAACAGAACTGTCCATTTCAAATTTGTATTCAAGTTTTAAACTTGATTTTTTTTATAGGAGAGAATTTTCTAATAGTAGTACTGAATCTGATGTAGAAGATACCTTGAGGTAAATATCAATAGCACGGTAAATTCCATCGTCAAGTGGTCTCGCAAAATCAGGAATAGCTGCAGCTAGTGATTGAAACTTGGGTAACTTGAGATTAACATCAGGTGAAACTTCAGCAAGATATCCATCAATGAGATTAGCCACCATTGTCAACGGAGTAACTGAATTGGACCCCATTAATTGTCCATCCTCAACTCTAGTCGTAATGCAGTCGTTTCCATTTTGATCAAGTAGCATAAAGTGATCGAGAATTCGCTGAATGCAGTCGATATCATACAACGTCTCCACCGAGTACCCCATGTTCGGTATCAGAAGATCTTCAAGAGCAGCTTGTTCTAATTGTGCCCCAATGCGTTTTTCAAGATTCTCCCTACATGAGAAGCTGGCATGTAAAATCACGGAGGTTCTCAGAAGCCTAATCAGGAACTTTGTTGGCGTCACATACTTTTCATGAGGAAGTAAGTCAACTATCTCTTCAAGAAGTCTCCTTTGATCTACTTCTGAGGAAGCCGAAACATTTGATACCGGTGCGCAAAACATTCCATCGTCAATGCTTGCTTGCCTTCCCAACAATGGAAGGTGCCTTCTAGCATAATGGATGATAGAGCCAGCAATGATCTCAGGTTTCATGCCTCTTGATTCAACTTCCAAAATCAGTCTTTTGTATAGAGGTAACCTCAAGAAGGACACATCTTCAAACCACCAATCTTCTCTTACTTTTCGTGATCTCGATGATACATGTATTCCATTCCAAAACTCCGTGCCTTCCGAGCTTTGCGTAGATTGAGGTCCCGAGACAGGCCAGCTGAACAAACTGGGATCTGCACAAGCTTTCATTGCCAGTGAATTTATACATCTTGACACAATATGAAGCTCCTCGGCATAAGATAAAGTCTCTTCACAGGTTTCAAGAGCTTTGATCGAATCTGTCCAATTCCTGAATACTTCGTTTAAGAAATTCTCGGATTGCATTATCAGATTTCCATTGCCATAATCCTCATTCATTCGAAGATACTCCGCCGCACATCTAAGCTGGACTATATTGAGTGCAGTGAGCTCCATTTTAACACCATAACAAAATTTAGCTACAAGTAAGAAGGCTTTGGCTCCACCAGGAATGTCATGAAGTTGCATAACACAATTTCTATCATCCTCTCTACAAAATTCTCCAATTATTTGTTCTAACACTCCACTTCTGGATAGCAATGGAAACTGAAGAATGCACAAGTAGTATGAAAGTATGATTTAAATTTTCATGTTAGCAAGTGAAACTGAAAGATTTACAAAATGTAATGTAACCAAGGAGTTTAACTTCCTAAACCATCATTTACAACATAAAGCCTTCCTTCTTTTTTTATTTCTTCCTTTTGGGTAAGAGACTTGAGTTTTCGTTGAAAAAAAAATGAAAGGAATACAAAGGCAAATCCAAACAAAAGTCATCAACTAATTATAAGAACATATTCCAATCTAGAGATCCCCAAGACGCATTAAACCTGACGACCTCTCAAACCTCCCCCCAGAAACCTCTTCAACCCTCTAAAATCTCTACTATTTTCTCTAGCGAGAGAATGCGTCCTTCACAAGACTCTTCCTATACCATGAAAAGAGAATTTATCAAATTCTTATCCACAATAGAGCAGCAATCCCATCTAAAAAACAAGTACGTTTTCATAGCCCTGTAAATAGACAAAGGTGAAGACTATGATGTTAAATTGCGCACCTTGTGTAGATGAAAGAAGGTGTTCCCAACTTCAATAATGACATCACTTGCAAGCCCAGATGAGCAAAACCTAGATCAGAGGGAGTTCATTTTGATAATTAGAAAGTCGACTTTGCTGATATACAACAAGAACCAAAATATGGCTAAATGTATGTGTGTTTGTGTATACATATATATAGACAACAAAGTCCAAAATGATATCATTACAAAGCTGAAGAGAACTCCAGAGTTATAAACAAAAACACCTGATCTATTCCCTTTGAACATGATTTCAGTTGTTTGTTGTTTGTCCAATTTAAAGTTTTCTCCAACATTTACATAGAAAAACAGAACAATCCCATCAACCAAATATTGGAAATGTAGCTATATCATGAAAAAGGAGGCATAAAAATAGAAATGTCTGAACAATGGAAGACATATCATTGATTCAGAATTTCCTCACATTGGGAAAAGCAAACAAAGTAACCTTTTAATCTTCTCAATAATGATTTAACCTTCAGCAAATAACTCCCTACAACAAATGAGATTACACCCAAAATTTTCATATAAAATCAACCTTCACATTACATTAAACAATTTTTTTCAACCAAACCCATGAACAAAAAATAAACCACACTCTTTCCTATCCAAACAGAGAAATGAGAAAAGTCATAACCAAAACTGTAGTCATAATCCATAAGAATAAAAAAAAAAAAAAAAGGAACTGGAAACAGACCAAGAATCCCCATCGAGGTGAAACACTTCCGATTTAGATCCCAACTTCAAAGACGCCATGGAAGAATAGTATCTCAAGCTCCACTCTCCAATGTCATAGAGATAGAGTTTTACAACGATGATTAGACAGTGAAATTGAAAGAATTGGATGATGGGTTTTTGTAAAAAATTGTATTTGATTTGATCTTTTGAGCTTCTGGGTGGTGAAGAGCGATGGTCCCGAGTCCAAAGGATGTATCTAGGAGAAAATTCAGTTCCTGCAGTTACAAGAAAAAGGGAGTGTTTGGCAATTTGCAGTTACATTTTGCCTTTTCATTTTACGTTGGGATTTGGGGAGCACTTAATTATTTAACACTATAATACATGGAGAATTAATATCATTATTGGAATATGAACAACTTAATGTTATTATAAGGTGTTCTATAGTGGCATCAATCTACGTCTATTTCGATTTTTGTATGCATTGAGATTATAAAATTGAAAACCCATTTCCAGAAAATATGAATGAATTCTTGTTTTCAAGGAAAATGTTTTGTTTATTTATGGAATCCCCATCGCTATATATGTCCGAGCTTAAGTTTTTGTATTTTCTTTTTCTCTTTTTTGGTCGATTTCTTGTAACCTCAAAGCAAACATGCAGTAAAGTGTTAACACTTGGAAGAAAGAAACACTTTTTTGGAAAAATTGTCCTCAATTTAACGTAGTTAGGAAATGAACACAAATATGTCTTCTAGTTCAACCATAATATATAATTGAACCATCTACTTTTCAGATGATAATAAATGTTTTTATCTAATGGATGATTTTGAGTAAATTATTTTATGTTATTGTACAAATTATTCATTAACAGTATTAACGACTTTGATTAAATTATAATATATGAGAGATTTGTGTTAGTGTTAAAGTGAACGTAATTTAGTAGAAATTGACATGTAATATCTCTTTCGATAGTTAGTACTAGCACACACCATGTTAAATGAATTTTAAAACGTTAAAAATATGCATCATGTTCAAATTTTATTTTCGTGTGATCTCCGAATATTAGAGGTAAATAATATTATACTTGAACTTTAAATTTGGGTTTTTTTTTTAAAATATTTTTATTTAAGGGTGGGAAATCGAATATCGCACCTAGGTTACACTTTTATAGGTGTAAGCCCATTTAGCCCAAAATATGGCACCCGGCTCGGCCCATCAGGTGAGTCTTGTAGAGTGTTGGTTTGTTGATGCAGGTCGTTGAAACTTTTGGTCGAACCGTAGAAGACGAAGTGGCCATGGAAACTCTGCTCAAACCTCGACTAGCCCTAGTCTTCTCGATCCTTGCTCATGTTTTCTTCCTTGCCTTCGCTTCTTCTCACGACCTTCAGATCCTCAACGCCGAGAAAAGAGTGAGATTTCAATCTCTCATTTCCCACGATAATTTGTATTTCTTAATTGTTCGGTTTGGATTTTTGTTTCGGTGGCGCCAATTTTCTTCTCTGCTATTTAGTCTCCTTCTCGATCGGACCTCTGTTTAGAGGTAAAAATAATTAAAGGGTAGTAGAGTGGAATGACATTTTCATTTTGGTGTTTAGCTTAGTTATGGATCTTCTTCTCTCAGTTTGTTGAAAGTTAATATGAGGCAATGTGAACTAATAATGGCATTATGTTTAGTGAATTTATTGAATGATGATCTTGGAACCTCAGCAGTATGTCAATGTCAAGGCCGGGAATAATTTCGTAAATGCATGCTCGAATTATTTCACTACTATTATCTTCTTTTGTTGTTAGTTTTCGATATGTTGAACTGTGGCCATTATTTTTGCAGATTGACTTGACTTCTCACATCGTGAAGGTTTTCCTTACATTGAAGGTACATTTTCTCTGCTGTTCTCATCTGAATGGAATAACCACCCCGAACCACTCTTGTCCTGTAAATATTTTTCCAGATGCATCTTATTGTATTATTTTTCAATTTTTTTTTAGGTGGAAAATACTGGAACGTTGCCAGCTTCAGAGGTTCTTCTTGCCTTTTCACCCACAGAATTTGATCGTCTGTCACTAGTAAAGGCTGCTATTGCTACTGGAAAAAAGAAGAAAAGATCTTATGTTCCCCTTGATGTAAAACCAATTGAGCTACTTGATGCACCTAATGGAGCTAAAGGGTTCTCTATATCTCTGCTCAATCCACTAAGTCCCGGGGCAACTGCAACCTTTGAAATCCTTTATATATCTACTCATACTCTTAAACCTTTCCCAGAAGAGATTAGTCAATCTGAATCTCAGTTGGTCTTTTACCATGACAGTGCATTTATATTGTCACCCTATCATATTAAACAGCAGTCAACTTTTATTAAGACCCCAAGCACGAAGGTTGAATCATTTACAAAGTTGGAACCCACAAACCGTGTCGGCAAAGAAATTAGATATGGACCATATGAAGATCGCCCTTCTTATTCATTTTCACCCATTCTTTTACATTTTGAGAACAATTATCCATTTTCTGTTGTTGAGGAACTTGTGCGTGAAGTAGAAATATCTCACTGGGGCAGCATTCAGGTTACCGAGCATTACAAATTGGCCCATGCTGGTGCTCGACATAAGGGTGTTTTTTCAAGGTTAGAATTTTTATCCAGTTGCATAACACTTTAACGTTATTATCCTTTTGAAAGCTATGGAAAGTTTATGGAAAAACACGGTAGCTTCTTGTTCTTCTTTCTAGCCAATAGCTATTTATCATAATGACAAAACAATCCTTCACTGATCTGCATACTTTTTTGCATCAGATTGCTATATTCTATTATTGTTTGTAATTTTTCTTTTCTCAGGGTTGAATATCAATCTAAACCATCTCTTAGTGGAGTTTCTTCATTCCGACATCTACTTGCAAGATTACCCCCTAGAGTTCACTCTGTTTACTACCGAGATGAAATAGGAAATATATCATCATCACATCTGCGCAAAGATTTTCAGAAGGTGACTTCAACCATGCTATATTCCAAAACTTTCTTGCTGTAAAATGGATGTTTGGAACTTATGGTTATATGTTTATCTTATTGCCATGTTAGATTCCATGTTGTTGAACCTTTTTAAAATAGAATATGAGATTACCGTGCTTCATGATATGACTAGGATAAAGCTTTATAGTTTCAATAAGTAGGGGTTGGGGTAAAACGTTCAGTTATCAAGTGATTTTGTGTTCTATGATTTGACATAAGATATTATGATTGAGAATAATGTTGGCTGGAATATCACTATGGGTTGGTCTAGTAGTCAATACAACTAAAGAATGGAGACTTGAGGGAATAAATTCAAACCATGGTGACCTCTCCTACCTAGTACTTAAAATCCTATAAGTTTCTTTAGTAGCTGAAGTTGTTCAGTCTGGTAATTGTCTCGAAAGTTTAGTTGAGGTGCATGCGCAAGCTAGCATAGACAAAAAGGGTGGAAGTTTTGATTGAACAAGTTTCTTTCTTATAATAGACATGGGTTTATAGAGGAATTAGAGTTAGGAATGCAAGTAGGTTGGAGTGAAATTCACGGGAATGAGAATAGAAATAGTTAGAGAGGACTTTTATTTTGCCAAAAACAAATTGGAAAAACCACTACAATTATTCATTTCTGTTTGTTAGAAAATCGAGTTCAGTCAGTATTGGAATTTGGACCGACGTAGGTAGCAAGACAAGGCCTTTTTTTTTTTTTTTTTGTTGCAGGGGGGGGGGGGAGTTATGGAAACAGTGAGAGAAATCAATTTAAGAGGATAGGGAGGTGGAACCCACATTAACATGAGAATGGAGGGGAACTAATCGAACTAATCCCCTAGAAGAGAGGATATTACGTCAAGGTAGGTTTCTAAGTCAGGCAATCACCAAAAATTCTCAACTACAACCAAAGAGCAGGAATCGGAATTAGGCAGACTGAGAACCATCATTTACATTTCTGGAATATAATGACACCAGTTCAATATTTTATGATAGTGATGTATGAAAATGATACTAAAATGGGAGGACGCAAGAAGTGGAATCTTTTTGCTTAGGTTGGTTCAGTATAGTAAACATCAGAATTTTATGAGAAATGGCAGCATTTAAGCAGGACAGTGCTCCCTCTGACAAGTGCCATGTTCCTATTTTCTAGATGGAAATGGACCAGTGAACCAAGGATTTGCTTGCACCATTGACATTTTAAATAATTTTACTTCCTAAGGAGCTTACAAATTGTGGTATAAATTATAGAAATCTAATATTGTGTGAATCTTACACCTGTAATAACTGAATAAACATTTTTTAAAAATGATTATAAATCGTTTGAAATATCTTGGTTTGCTTTGCCTATATAATTAAACATGAAAGGTTTTTTGTTTTGCAGTCTGAACTTGAATTTGAACCACGGTATCCTTTGTTTGGTGGATGGAAAGCTACATTTGTCATTGGTTATGGGCTACCATTGCAAGACTTCCTTTTTGAATCCCCTGATGGCAGACGGTACCTAAACTTTACTTTTGGTTGTCCTCTTGCTGAAACTGTGGTTGACAAGTTGACTTTGAAGGTTGGTCTAGCACTGAGATACTAGATTCTTCCTTTATCTGATTTCATTCTTGTGTTATTTGTACGATACTGTCTCGACTAAATGACTTTGTCTATTCCAGGTTGTTTTACCAGAGGGATCCACAAGCCCTACTGCCGTGGTTCCCTTTGAGGTGGAGCAACACCTAGAGGTAAATGTTTCTAAAATTTTGTTGCCGGAACATGACTGAGAGGCTCATTTAGTATTGATTGTGGATTTGCACATATTGTTGAGTTGTGATTGGAAAATATTACTTTCCATTTATTTACTATGCCATTAAATCAACATTTTATCTCGATTTCCGCAGAAGAAGTACTCTTATCTGGATGTTGTGGGAAGGACTGTGGTTGTACTAGAAAAGAAAAATGTAGTCCCTGAACATAACTCTCACTTCCAGGTAAGCTGCAAAATCTAGCTGTATTTTTACCTGTGAATGTGAAGTATTAGTCTATTTAAACAACTCTATTTGTTGGCTCCGTTTTCCCCCTATTGTACGGACCACCTTGTGCTTTCTGCTTCCTTTTAATTAGAAGATTGCTTTTTTCTTTTGGCAGGTCTATTACAGTTTCAACCCAATATTCATGTTGGCAGAGCCATTGATGTTGGTGTCTGCATTTTTCTTCTTTTTCGTGGCTTGTGTGGCTTATTTACACGTTGATCTTTCCATTAGCAAGATGCAGTAATTTATCATATCCAACGCCAAAGGTCCGTTTGCACTACCTTTAAAGGCAATTTAAATTTCATTAATAGGTGTTATTATCTCTTTGCTATTCGATTTTTATTGATTCAATGAGCTTACTGATCAGTTCATAATCTATGAACAATGCTACCTGATCTTTGGCAAGGTTTTCACCGATATGATATTTAAGATTAATTCGTCGAATGCTTGCAATAAGATATAGGAGTCACTTTTTCTGGGCTTACTATTATCATTTGTTACAAGAAGTTTAGGATTGTGAAAAATTGCCCTTTAACTTGTTTATCATGATGTTTGACTATGATCAAAAGCACATTAGCAAGACTATATTTAAAAGTAATCTCAAACTCGCTGTTTTCTTACAGGGAAAGATGGAAGATAGTGGAAAAATCATGGAATATTTGACTAATGAAGAAACATAACCCTTGTAGAAAATTTTGGATTCAATGGACCAGTCGTGGGTTGGTTAGTCCATATCTGTTGGGCCGAAAGCCCAAACATCCTACCATTATTAGGACTTTAATTCTCGGCAGCCTTTAACTTTCTCTGAAAAATGTCATTTGGACTTTAATTTAGGGTTAGATTTCGAAATGACATTTTTATACGAATTTAAAAGTCTTTATGAACTATAATTAAAAAATAATAGTAGATATTACTTAATGGGTTTTTCTGATATCACATGTCAGTAATTGTTGAAAAATTGTTGTAAAATTCAACTCTGCCCTTTATTCAAACTCAAATTTTCTTGAAGAGTTTTTCCCATTAAACATGCAAGTCATTTTTGAAAATTGAGAGAAAATAGATTTTAGGATGTAATAATGTACACATTTCAAGTCTTACAATTAGTGTCTCTATCATTTATTTTATTAGAAAATTTCTGGAAAAGGTACTTTAAATATGTATAGTTCATGTGTTAGTGTGAAATTTCAGGCAATTATGGAGCTTCTCTAGTCTTTTTCGCTCCCTTTTATTTCAGACGTTGTCTCTACTATTAAAGGTTTGTTTGCATAAGATGGCCCATGGGCCGACATGTAGTCCAAATTTGGCATTTAAAATCCACCGACATGTCGGTACAATCTCTCCTAGATTTTGTGTGCGTTATTTGGTTGAATGCAATGTACATATTTCCCTTCCTCGTGTCACTCACGTGTGGTTAAGAAAAGGAAAAATACATGAGAAAATAAATTTGTCATCAATTTCAACCTTTAAGATATTTTTGTCATAATTTAACCCAAAATAAAAATAAAAATAAAATGATAAATTTGTCATCAAACTTTTTTTGAATGCTTCTAGTCAGAGCAATTATCGGCCTCATTATAGTAATAAAAAGAAAAAAAATAAATCAATGAATGGACCAAACTAACCAAATTTGAGGCTTTAAAGTGAATGAAACCTTTAATATGAATACAGACCATTGTCAACTACCTCAATTTCCAGTGTTAATTTGGGTCTTCTCCTTACCTACTAGGTCTTGTAATTTCAATGTGGACGGAAATGTTAAGATCTATTGATGGTAATATCAAGAAATTATTAATGTCGATAAATATATATTTTTAAGATTTATTAACAAAATATCTCCAAATTAATTAATAAATATTTTACACTTTTTCACACTATATAATCAAATATCAATTCACTACTTACGTTGATGTCAGACTCATAGATGTGTGAAAATATAGATGAAAATTATCTATTGTGTTTTCTCAATTAAAACCATAAATTTAAGCTATTGGGTGAGTAAAGTGAACAATAAATTGATATTTGCATAAATTGATATTTGCATAAATTGATTAGCACTTAGAGCCTCAAAGGTTGAATCTCAACAACCCTTAAAAATCAAATCTCTTGTGATTGTAATGTTGCAATTAATTCACTTCTTCCTACTTCATTTTTGCTAACATTAAGTATTTTTATTTTTTTAAAAAAAAAAATAAATAATCAAATGGTTTGTTGAAATCTAAATGCCTCAACTAGTGTACTAACCACTTCTTAAAACAAGTTCTTCAACTATTATTATTATTATTGATATAATAAATATAATAATATCCATAGGTTTGGCTTCTTCCTCTTCGATCACCATATTGAAATGTTTCTTAACAAATCACTACGTGGGGACGCTTACCAATGAGAACATTGGTTTCATCACCTTCCCCTATAAACAAACACATCAATATTAATAAATAATAACAATAAATCGTTAAAATATCATTTTGTTTTTTATAAGGTTAGATTACATTTTATTGTTGAAATTTAGTCATATACTTTTAGTAATGCTTTAATTTAGTAATTCAGAATTCATTTTTATCATACTTGGTTTAATTAAAAAAAAAAAATCAGGTAAGAAAAGACAACATGTTAATATATATTATAAAGAAAAAAGAAAAAACCCTATTCTAATATAGATTGTATTTAGAATTTTATTGAAAGTACGATGATTAATTTCTAATATTTGAAATAAAAATTAAAATATAAGGATCAAAATGATACGTCACTCTAATAATAATAACAATCTCATTAATTAACTAATTTTAATTAAAAAATAATATGAGACTAAAATTTTGAAAATAAAATTATATAGTTTTGAGATTTAAATTAAGTATTTGAAACCAGATTAAGTTTCCTCACCTCAACTGTAATTGACATGTCATAGGATAATCAAGACAATTGTTATACTAAATAATAATAAATTAATTTAAGGAAAAAAACTATTTATTGTCCTAAAAAAAGGTCTTTATTTTGGTTGATGGCCTAGTTAATCGGCAGATACTATGGGAGGCTACCTCAATTTCGCAATTTTCTTTATATTATTCTCCAAAAATATCCCAATCACAACTCCACATCCAATCCATTTCATCCACGTGGCAAGAATCGCGTCATCTCTCCACTAATAAAGATGTCAATTTCCAAATTAGTTGACTTTTGACTGTTTCTATATAATACCATGCAACCCACTTTGAAATACAAATACAAATACCACTCTCCTATCTCTTCTTACTCTCACATTCCCAAATCCCAACTGGACTACAAAACACCAGCATTTAACAGGAATAAAAAAAATTCCAAATTTTATTTTATTGATTTAGGTACTATTTTTTTAAAAAAAAAAAAATTTACAAAAATTACAAATTTACATGTACATTTGTCTTTGACCAAAATTTGACATTATCTATAATTAATTTGAAAATACACCCTAGAAACCCTTCCAATTTACGTAATTGAATTGCCTAATGGACTAGAAAGTAAATGTGAAATTGACGTTTTTCTATTTTTGAAAAATGGTTTTTCTTTTTTCTTTTTCCTTTTTAAAATATTTTTTTTATAAACAAAAATAATAATAAAATCAATAATGGAATGTAACGGGAAAGGAGTTATGGGGATGTGGAGTCCCATGTTGTAATCCACCGACGGCGTTTGTGACTCTCACACATTTAAACTTTTTCTCCAACCATTGTAACCGGCTATAACCCGTACCCAAACCGCACAATCTTTTCCTTTACCTTCCATGGCCGGTAAATTCGTCGGTGGTCTTTATGTTCTTTTGCCTGTCGGTACCG
>JBBPDJ010000002.1:541839-544339 GCA_037974625.1 Cucumis cinereus | reverse complement strand
AATTGAGTGGCATAGTCACGTGCGCCAGTGGTGTCCTACCTCCCGAGCTACTTTAAAATATTGTTTTTGCTACTAAACTTTGTAAGTTTAATTCATTTTTGTTTCATATATTTTAAATTTAATCCTTATAATTAGTTAACGTTGATTTTATTGTAAACGTTATCATTGAAAATTAAGAAAACACAATCACATATTGGCATTTTTTTTATGAAAAATATTATTATTTTATAAGAGTGAACTTAACTCAACTGTAATTGATATAATCTTTTTTATTATAAAATTTGATCCTCACCCTTCTAATTTTTGTACTAAAAATATTGTTATTTTGATTAAAAAAAATGATTTATTTAAGTGATTAATATTAACATTTATTACAATAATTGTGACTACAAAAGTATACGTCTCAAATCATGTGAACCAAAATGTATGATTTTTTTTTAATATTAAATAGTTTTACAATATAATTATAGGCAATTAAAAGTTTGTTTGCATTAAATACACAATATTGAGGTCAAAGTTATAGATTTGAATCTCACACTTCACGTTAGAAGAAAAAAAAATCACATACTAGATAAATAATGATAACCAACATATTCATCGATCATTTTTTTAACACACACTGCCTAAGATACAATGATTAATATACAATTTCAATTCTTGTTATTTATAATACTGTTTGAATGAAAATGTTGTTTAGGAACATACTCCAATCAATATATACGATCAAGTGAGACATTTTTTTTTAGTACAGGAGGATGGGAAGATTGAACCTCCAACCTTTAGGGACAAAAGTCATGCCGATACTATTAATATTAAAGTTGATAGTACAAGTAATATGTCAGTTAAACTACATGTATGTTTGATACAAATGTTAATTGTTATCTAATTTGAAAGTATATAAACTAAATTGCGATATACTTTATATTTACTTGAGCTTCTAACGACTACTTCGTCACAAATCGGAAATAATATAGATCAAATTGTTAATGATGTAGTATAACTTTAAAAATAGCCTCAAAGGGCATTTTGGATATTTAACCCGTTTTCCTAATTACGTCTCATTGCAGACGATAAAAACCCAGCGTCTAGGAGCTGAAGTGATGGCGGTGATTCTGTGCATGGGCTCCACCGTAAGCTCAGTCAAAAGGCCAATCAAGGAGATCAGAAGGAGGGGAACGTGAGGTGTGGGTCCCAGTTGGAATAGACGTGGCTTCTTACATGCCTGCACGCACTTGCCACGTGATCTCTCCCGCATATTTTGCGTGAGATTGCCACGTAAGCGTGGTGATATTCTAATTTTATCTATGTGGATTTTCCCGCCGAAGTTACGTTAATGCCCCCACGGGAATTGTAACGGATAATTTTGATTTTCTTTTATTTTTTTTACACAGAACGAAGAGTTACGTAGTCATTTCATTTCTTTCGCTCATGGAAGTCACGTGCTGGTGTGCGTGACCACCACGGCGCCATCGGAGGAATTTGAGCCGACAATCGGCGCGTGTTTGCACGTTCTTAATTACCCGAAAATTACTAAAATCTCAAGTGACACGTCACCACATGTGCTATTGCTTACTTAAAATATCTCCTTTAAGTTACACTATTGTGATTAGTTTTTAAAAGCCGTTTTAATCCCTACAATTTTACTATTTACTTTAATTTTTGTACTTTTAAGATTTTATTGGTTATAGTCGATGTACTTTTAAATTATCTATTTTAGTTCGTGTAATTTTAGCATGAAAATAATTTGGCTGTCACATTATTTTTCAATTTGAAGTTTTAGTACGATACTTCATTTTTTCATTATGTACCAAATCTATATTAATTGAGGAAAAAATATAATTTTTTAAAAATACAAAAGACTAATTAATAAAAAAATTGATCTTTTGAAAATACAATAATCAAAGTGAACAGAGTTACGTATATATAATCTAAAATGAATAAGCATTTGAGTCTATGACTCTTTATAATACTAATCTAAGCTTAGCTCAATAAACAAAACATTAATTACCACCTTAAAATTGTATAGTTTGATCTCACACCACACCGATTAAGTTTTTTTTTTTCTGGGTCAGAAAAAAAAGTTTTATATATATACAATTTAGTATTGGGCTACAAACTAAAGTACATGAAGACATTCAATATTCTGACTTTGTATTTTACCCCATAATTAAGAATTGATTTTAATTTTCATTAAAAAAAAAAAAAACTCTCCTAGCAGGACAAAAAATCTTGTCATTCTTATTAAGAAATCACAAGAACGAAACATCCTCTATAATTTGATTAATCAAACAGTTAAATTGAAAAAAATTGATGGGGAATTAATTAATTAATTCAGGGGATTTGCCCTAAATCAAGGCTACATATGGCCTAATAATAATTAAATAATAAAAAAAGAAGGGGTTGAAATTGATAATAAATAAGGGATGGGGGTGCGCATGGTGGGCGTGCGCATGGGGTGCATGAGTGGCGCGCATGGTGGGCAGGGATGGCGCGCCAGGTG
>JBBPDJ010000002.1:467945-540690 GCA_037974625.1 Cucumis cinereus | reverse complement strand
TATGTGTGTGTGTGTGTGTTAGAAATATTAAATTTGAACTTAGTCTAAATCAAACAGAAAAGCCCATGTGGATTGTATTAATATAATATTATTCATACATCTACAAACATGTAGATTAAAGAATACATATATTTATTATATAAAAATAGAGTATAATTTAGATTGAAAATAATTTGATGAGAATGTGATCGATAAGTTTTCAATGTCGAGATTAAAATATTTAAATTTTTTAAATGTTTAAAAACAACGTACATGAGAAAATATTCATTCCAAAAATATTTTTTGTATTTTAATTTAAAGTTATATATATGTATCATAACAACATTGTATCCATGAGTTGAAAGGTCCATTTTTTATTTTATTTTATTTTATTTTTTAAAAAAAAAGGAAAAAAAAAGGGAAGAAAGTTGAAGAAGCTTGGAAGTCCTGATAAAGAATGGATTCAAAGAGTGCATCCCAAGTGAAGTATGAGAGAGAAAGTGAGAAATATTAAAACAAAAGGTTCCTTAGAGGTTACAGAGTTGATGGATGGGGTAACATAGAGAGTGATTTACAAGAAATAATTATTGATATATCAACCCAAAATTTATATTTAAATTAAAATTAAAATTAATAAAGTATTTATGAAGTCATGAGAGAGAGAGAGAGAGAGAGGCCCATCATTTCAAAGAGGCCCAAAAACCTTTTATTTATTTATTTATTTTATTTAATTTGTGGTTGTGCTGTCAACTTTATTAACCTTACTCAATTATATATTAAACATATAGTCCAATTATTAATATGGTAATAAAAGTCTTACCATATTATTTCTCCAAATTACCTTTTTATTATTTATTTTCTTATTTCTAAACATACAAAACCCTTTTCCTTTGATTTTTTTTTTTTTTTTTAAAAAGCATATGATCATCATTGAGTGGCAATATGAAAACACATTCCTTTAATTTGCATTTTGGTTTTTCATAGGTTATATTATCAATTCAATTTAAATCTAAAACCAACAAATACCCCACTCATTATCTGGATTTATTATCTTTTTAAGCATTATATCTTCATTTTTTTTTTACTTTTTTTAAAAAAAAAAAATTAATTATATCTAATTAAAAAGCTTTAAAATGCATAATTATTATTTTTTAATTGTGCTTTCTAAAACCGACTAATTTTTCAAATTTTGTAAAAGGTAGAAAATAACAAAGATAATATGTTGATATAAGTACTAATTTTCTTAGGCTGAAGACTAAAGTTTTGACCCTAAAATCAAACAATAACAATTTTAACTATATTCATATTTAATTAATTTTAGCATTATTCTTTTTTAGAACAAATAAAAAAAATATAAACATTTCAATTCCCAGCTCCAGCTCAAGAACTAGGCTCATTTTAATATCGGTTATAATATAATCTTATATGGAGAAAAATTCTTCTTCTTCTTATTATTATTTTAAGAGAAATTCCAACCCTTTTTAAATTGTAATCGTAATTATAAATTAAAATATTATAGTTATTTGTGTTTTTTAAAATAATAAAAAATAACTATTTATACTTCACGATAAAAAGAAAGAATATTTTACGTAAAAATTCTTAAACATATGATAGTTCATGGACAATTGGGCGATCAAGTAAAAAAAATATAATTTGTTAAAAAAACAAAAAATAGAGTAAAATATATATTGACATTTTTATAAGTATGCACTGAGCAGGACTTATTTTTTTGTAATTTTATATTCATAAAAAATGTGTTGTATTTGTTTGGAAATAATTATGCTAAAATAGTTAAATTAGCTGTAAATTTGTTTTAATTTTTGATTTATTCCCTTATAATAATCAATAATTGAATCTTATTCTCGAGTTAATAAATAATAATAATAATAATAATAAAAACCCTGCAACATATCATACCTTTTTATGTTGTACACCCAGTTTTGTATATGATCACATACATATATATTTTCAAAATTTTAAATATCCTTATCAAATCACTAGAACATAACTTTAAATATAGTAAAATTAATCAAAATATTTATACATATAAAATAATATTAAAATTTACTAATCAAATAGATATTGATAAAAGTCTATCAGTATATATAAATATTTATCATTGATACATTCTAATATTTTGTTAGGAATAGGTTGGAGCTTTTATTAATTTTTTTCTTCAATTTTAATATTTAAAGAATGATAATTACCGACTTTTTTTTTTGTTAGGTAGATATAATTGTAAATATAATATACGTGAAAATAAAATAATGTTACCTCAGTTCAAAACTTAATCAGTGATTAGTGAGGTTTGGTTATCTAATCTTGATCAAATATATAAAGTAAATCTAAGGTTATATATAATAATAAGGTACAACAATGATTGGAAAATTAGTCATAATTAAAATCAATTGATTTTTTTTTTTTTTTGAAATATAAAGAAATCCAAACTTAAAGAGCACTATAGGTAATGTGATGTACGAACCATTAAAAACATGTCACATGATTATAAATTAATAATATTAAAAAATACAAAATACAAAGAAAAATAAAATAATAATATTAAAATAACCATGCACCGACATACCTCATTTTTATTCATTTTCCATAAAAATTACTTGTGAACTGCAATTGCTCGTTCACTCTCCAATAGAGCTTCTTTATTTTAAAAAAATTAGAAAATTATATATATATATATATATATATATATATTTAAAAATAATGAGTTTTTTTTTTTGTTACCATAAAAAAAATATAATTTAAAATTTTAAAATTACATTTTGTTAAAAATCTCACAGGTAAATAAGACAAAGATGACATCGCAATAAGATATATGGGTTATTGAAATACATAATAATCTAATATAATAAATAAACCTACGAAACTTAAATGAATATTCGATTTTTTTCTTTTTAAGGAACGACTTTAAAAATGGTATATTAAAGATCTTATATTGAAACATAAGATATGAATATTTCAAAGGTTATATAATTACTCTAATTAAATATATAATTTATAAATTAAAAAAAAAAACAAAAAATTTCAAGCGAAAAGGTAATAACTTTAAAAGTTTTTTTGAAAAAGAAGTTGAAATGTGAGGAGTACTTTAGCTTTTCTAAACTTCAAAGTTTGTGAATACAAACTTTAAATTTCTAATATTCTTATGCACGAATCTCAGTTATTAACGTTTTTTAAGTTCGAACATGTTTGTGAATCTCTCTCACCAAACTGAGAACCCTGCAGGAGGACAGAATAATATATATAAAGAAAACAATTTTACTTTTAAGTTTTGGTAACAATACTTAATAGTCAACATTGTTTAATAATTACGTTCGTTTTGAAAATTAAGTAAATAAATACTATTCTCATTTTTTTTTTTTTTTTTAAGGAACCCAAACCAAATTTTAAAGATTAATTTATTCATATAATGCTTCGTAGAAAAAAAAAAAACAAGAATAATTTTCGAGAACCAAACTAATCAAGCAAACATAACTTTAACCTAAGACACCCTTTTTTTTCAAAAAAGTGAAGAGGTTCGTATCTCTAATTTGTAATATCATTTATGTTTTGTTACTTTAAACTACATAAGTTCAACATAAAAGCTTACAAAATTCAATAACTAACTTTAATAAAAGTAATAAACATTTCATTATTTTAGATGCAATCAAAGTGACAATAAGTTGAGTATTCTATATCAATTTAAGAGGAAGACGAAAAAAAAGCATTCAACATTAAACTACATTGAAACAGACAAATATAGTGTAAGAGTAGTAAACTCACTCATTAGAACATCAACATCTATCTTCGTTAGTCCAAAAATATGGATGACGAATATAATTTACGTGTGAGGGTCAAAAGTTCGAATCTTCGTCAAGGTTAATTAGTTAGAGCGGTGGAGGGATGAAATGGAGTGGGACCCATTGAGTAATAAGAGGAGAGAGAAAGGAGGAAGACTTCAACATCAAGACAGAGAAGAGAGGTGAAGGGTAAAATGGGAAAAAAGACAGCTAGCAATGAAGGAGTAGCCTCACCTACCATTACACACAACCACATCCCATTTTTCTTTTCCTTTTCCTTTTTAGCTTCTCTTTCTCTTCACCACCCCCTTCCTCTTCTTTTTTCTTTCATCCATACATAAAACTTAAAACAAAAAACTCCATTTTTCTCCTCTCTCTCTCTCTCTCTCTGCAACTCTCTAATGGACTCCATTTTTACCTGTTAGTTCGGTTTCCAGGTGGGCTTTCCTTTAATTTTAATGGGTCTTTCTTATTTTCTTCATTCTCCTCAGCCTTCACTTCAAAATTTGAGCTTTTTGAGTCTGGTTTTGTGGGTTTCGTTTGTTGAATTTGGTCAATTTGAGTGTTGGGGTTAGACATTACTTATTGTGAGAAAAATGAGGAGGGTTTTGGACAATGGCATTTGGTTTTTTTTTCTTGAGGGGAAAATTTAATGAAAAATGGGCGTTTTGAAATTGGTTTGGAATGTGGAGGAAAATCAGTTTGAAACGAAATTTGAGGGTTTTAAATTTTGCATTTTTAAGGGTCTATTCACATTACAACTTTACAAAACCCCAATTTTCAACCGACAAAAGTAATTACAGTAACCCCAATTTCGTTTTTTTTTTTTTTGGGAATTAAAACATCCAAAAATTAAAACAATCTTAGTTACTTTCTACTGCATTTTCTTTAGAAACTGAAAATATGAAAAATGAAAAAAGAAAAAAACAAAAATTTCATTTTTATTAACGCCATTATAAATTGAAACCGAGCTCACTTCTTCAACCCCCCCTTTCTTGTTTTGCAGGTTCTGAAGGCTAAGATTTTCCCCATTTTCCCTTCTCAATTTTGGTTTACCAAATTCAAACTATCAATTAAAAAAGGTTTGTTCTTTCTTATATTTCACAATTCTTCTTCTTCTTCTTCTCTGTTTTGGAGAAAAAAGAAAAAACCCAATTGTTTTTCCCTAAATTTGGAGTCGAATAGCCAAAAAGGTAATGGAATTATAACGTACAGATTTTTTGCTAACATACGCTACGCGGTTTTATTTAATATTTTTCAGACTTACCAAACTTAATAAACTCACCCCTTCATCATCTTCTTATATTTTTCATTTTTCTCCTCTTCATTTCTCTTATTTTATTATAATTTCTTTTCTGAAGCTTAAAAGACAAAATAGAGATAAAGAAATTTGACAGAATGATCGGAAATAACTTCGTCGATGAGATAGATTGCGGCAGTTTCTTCGACCATATCGACGACCTTCTCGATTTTCCGGTGGAGGATGTCGACGCCGGTTTGCCTCCGCCAAAGGGCGCTGACTCGGCCAACTCATTTCCAACCATTTGGCCCTCTCACTCGGAATCACTACCCGGTTCCGACTCGGTATTCTCCGCCAATAGCAACTCCGATTTGTCGGCAGAGCTCTCTGTTCCGGTTAGTATTATTACACTTCCGTTCACCCGCGGGTGTCTCTATCATTCCTCTTCTGAACCGACCGCCGACACAACCGGCCCGGTCGAATGTACATTCAATTTTTTTTTTGGAGACAAAATATACATTCATTTCGAATCCATTAATTTATTAATTCTTTTTATTTTAAAGAAAATTGAGATTCTTTTTTTTTTTTCCTTTTTAAATGTAAATTTGATTTAATCTGAGGAGAATTGAAATAATGGCAACATATTTTCCCAAAATGAAATTTCAAAATTTAAAATTTCAAATTAAATCGACTGGGGGGGGGGGTGATTATAATGACATTGGGTCTAAATTTGGATGGATTTTGGCAAAATTTCTATCATTTGGATTGAAATGAATTTAATATGATGTCGTCATGAGATAGATATAATTAGTGTAAGAAATGGACAAGATTATGTTTTAATTGATTAGGTTGTCCACCTGGCAGGCCACGTGGGGGCCATTTTATGGTAGTGCTTTGTCATTTTACGCTTGATTGTAGGCGCCAAACACACATGGAAATTCATTTAAATTAAGATTTTTCCTATTCGTTCAAATTTCAAAATCCCCCCTTTCAGTAAAAGGGTAGTTCAGTCATTTCAGTTGAGTCTGTTTTTGGGATCTGTGTTCATTATAATATGAGAATGATAAGTTGAAGTCACCACTTAATATAATAATATTATCTTGAAATTATTATAATTTTTTTATTTAAATTTGTTTAATATCAGAAAAAAAATGTTGAATGATAATTTGGTTTGGTTTGGTGTTTGCAGTATGAGGACATTGTTCAATTGGATTGGCTTGCAAACTTTGTTGAGGATTCATTCTGTGGTGGAAGTCTAACAATGAACAAAGAAGAGCCCAAGGATTTGACACATAACCAATTCCAAACCTCTAGCCCAGTTTCTGTTCTTGAAAGCAGCAGCTCTTGCTCTAGTGACAAGACCCTTCAGCCCCGTAGCCCCGAACCAACCGTCGCCACTACTCCAGGTCAGCAGCGTGGCCGTGCACGCAGCAAACGCCCTCGCCCCGCAACCTTCAATCCCCGGCCCCCAATTCAGCTTATTTCCCCTGCCTCCTCTGTCACTGAAACAACCACCACTGATCAAGCATTGCAGCTTGTTCCAAAGGCCCCATCAGACACCGAGAACTTCGCCGAGTCTCGGCCTTTGATCAAATTGCCAAAGCACGCCGCTGCCTCAGGAACACAGAAGATCAAGAACAAGAAAATCAAGTTGTCTTTTTCGCTTGCCACCCCATTAGAGGCAGGAGCCGGACACCAAAACTTGCCATCATCGCAATCGGTAAGAAAATGTATGCATTGTGAGATAACCAAAACTCCACAATGGCGGGCAGGACCAATGGGGCCAAAAACCCTTTGCAATGCCTGTGGTGTTCGGTATAAGTCCGGTAGACTCTTCCCTGAGTACCGACCAGCAGCGAGTCCAACATTCATCCCATCGTTGCACTCAAATTCCCACAAAAAGGTGCTTGAAATGAGAAACAAGACCGACGAGAATACAGCTGCAATCACCATAAGCGTGCAACCGGAGCTGATTCCAAACACAAACAGCGCAATATCAATGGATTACATGTGACGAAGAAGAAGAAAGAAGGTCGATATCGAGAACCGAACCCGGGCGGGGGACGAGAGGGTTGATGTGTGTGTGCGGTTGGTTTTGTGTTTAGTATGAAATAGTTTTTAGGTGGTTGTCTTTCTTGTACAGGGGAAGGTGGGGGCAACTTGGGAAAGGTTTTAGGAACTTTTCTTTTTTTTTTAATTAGATGAGAAAGTAGTTGAGGAAGACACTGATATATGGAGTTAAGAGACATCAAAACTTTGAAGCTTAGGTGAAGGTTTAGTGTTGTCTTAGGTGCTCATTTGTCCGTCATCTTATGTTGCCTCTCTTCTTCTCTCTTTTGCATTCTTTTTTATTTCTTTGTAATTCTTTTTGCAGTCAAAATTCTGAGCTTTTAAGTAATGAAATTTCACCTTATTTTGCTTCTTCTTCATTCCCTAAACCCAAATAAAATTCCATTACATTACAACTTCCGTCTCTAAACTTTTTGAACTTTTGTCGAATGAATTATCGACCCATCAAAACGACTTGGATTCAAATTTTGGTTTGTAGTATGCAGAATTTGAATTCAAATTCGGAAGGAAAATTTTGTTTTTTCCCCCATTTCAGCATGCCTTTGCCTGACCAAAACAAATTAAAAAAAGAAAAAAGGGATTTCCTTCAATCTCTCCATAATTTAAGGTAGAGAAATAGGATTAATGAATTTAATTTTTGTAGGGTTTGCGTCAGATTTGAGTTAACTAAACTGCAATGATGTGAATTAGGATTAGGGGCTGCTTTTAAGCAATTTGGAAAATTGTCTCAATCCGACCAAATTCAACACATAATTATCACTTACTATTAACCTTTTTAATTCAAAAATAATATGGGCTTCTCCTCATAATAAATTAATTAATTAAAATTCTCCTCTTTTTCAAATTTGAATTTTGGGTGGAAATATTTTATATTGATTTTTTTTTTAAATATGTTGTTGCGTATGAAATTCAAATTCAAATTCAAAATTTTAGGTAGGAAAGCATTTGCAATTCAAAATTGAAAACATAAGTGAAAAGAATTAAATGAATGATTGATATTTTACTTTAATTGAAAGAATGGTGAGAATTTTTTTATCTCATGAAAAGATGTTTCCTCAAACACAAAAGACAAAATTCTAAGATTTGTTGGATAATTACAATTAGAAAAAGACATTAAAGATTGTTAAAAATGATTAGTTTGGTGTTTGCCATAAACCTAAAAGTCCAACCACAACCAACCTCACCTCATTTTTTAACCTTTTAATTTAGCGTCTTGAGTGAATAAAAACACACCTAAAAGGTGTGACATCAATTTAACGTCGGTTTGGAATACATTCTCAAATGTTTAATTTAAAAAATAAGTCATTTAAAAAAAATTAGAGTGTTCAACTATCCCTCAAAATAATTTTATCACAAGAGTTTAAATAAAAATGATTTTTTTGAAAATAATGTATAAACTATCTAAACTATCTATTTTGTAATCTATTTTTTTATTGAGATAATTGTAAATTACGCATTCGTGTCATAGTTTGCTTATTTTACAAATAACATCCTTATTTTTCATATTTTTCATGAGTTTATAATAATGAAAAATATTTCAACATAATTTATATATATACAGGTGTAAGTAAATATAGTTAAATAATAATTAACATGTACTACTTTTCCTAAATTAAAAAATTCAAATTTCATACCCAACTTAATGTATGAAAAAAACCGAAATCTACCAAAAAAATCAAAGGTACTTTTGTATAATTTGGATAAAATTGATGTTGGAAATAAAATGAGGTTTTAATAATTAGAAAATAATATAGAAATTTAGGAGGTTGGCGAAGGTTGTGTAGAAGAGAAGGCTACAATCTTTAGTCACACGCAACACTTGGGGGGGTTGCACTGCACATGCTTCTAAATAATGCACACCCACTACACTGCCCAAACCTTCATTATTTCTTTCCCCCACCAAACCAATATCTATATCTATATATATATATATATATATATATATATATATATATTTATATAACCAATTTAAATCTTATTATTATCGGATTAATGAAGATTCTGAACTTAAATAACCGTGTTTTGGTAACTAAGCACCGATGCAACATTGGAACCCTGATAGACAGGTTAGGGTCTAGGTTGGATGCTTTGAGACCATTGAAATTGTGTTCGCAGAAGGTTTCAAGGGCATTCTTAGATGGTCAAAAATCTTTAAGTGATGGTGGTTTGGATATTATTTTCTCCATCAATGCTCATAACATCTTGGTTGAGTCTTAAATATATGGAGGTAGTTAATCTGCTCAATTATGTTTCCATGAGATCCATAGATGAAGCTATACTCATTGTGCACAAATTGAGAGAGTATGTCTCTTACTTAATTCTCCTTATCCCGAGTGGTTTGTTGTGTATCTCTTGATGTAATAGGTTTGAAAGTAGTTTGTTTGTTTCTTAATTGAAATTAGAAGTAATTTTAGGAATAATAATTAATAGATTATTTGGATCGTGGGAGCTCAATCTATGTTTGGATTCTAATTATAATAGTAGGTGTTTCTAACTATTATAACCTACAATTAACTATAGTATCACTATTTCAAATCACTCGTCATCGCTCTTCATCACATTGTTTACTATTTTTCACTCAAACTATTAAATTACAACCTAAAAGCACAATTGTTTACAACCTAAACGCATAATACAAACTACGAAATATTATAACATTTTAAAAAAATTTCAACTATTGTAGATTCTATGGGTGATTGACTTTATTGCCGATAGGCTCACGTTAGGGACTCCTATGAGTGATATTGTATATCACTAATAAACTCCAAGAGTTTAATCTCAATTTATTATATTTATAAATATTTTATATTGTGTGGATGCTAATGGGAAGAATTTGAAGTCAAAAGGACTACAATCACTTTTGTAATATTCAAAGCATTCCAAAACTGTCTTTACCCACTTAAATTGACTTTTAGTGATTAAATAGTTTGAAGAATGTTTATAACCATTTTAAATTATTCTCAAATGTACTGAGTTAGTAATGTACTTAATAGAAATAACTCTCAGTACAAACAAACTTCTGTAATAGAAAGTTCGTTCTCCAATATCCTGATTAAATTTATAAATATAAATCTTAACTATGCAAGCGATATGGAAGCATTCATGAGCTCGAAATAACAAAACCCCAACCCAACACAATCCATACACGTTTAGCATGTCACGGGAGTCGAATAAACCTGATAAATAAATAGTCAACTGAATATACCTCGACTGATTATGTCTTCGATCAAGAGATAATAGATTTAAATCCCCTGAGCTTTATCGTTGAACCAAAAAAAAAAAAAGGGATAATCCTGATAAACAATTTAATTTATTTAAACTAACATAGGAGCAATGGATCAGACCCACTATCCTTGAGGTAAGTATGACTGTACTATGTACCATAAAATATGAAAAAAGTAAACTAACTTTCCTTTTCAAAGATTCTTTCAAAGTTCTAGATATTAACAGGGAGAGCAGTCAAAAAGGCCAAGGTGAAGGGAGAAGTAGACTTGCCAAATAGGGAGCACCAAGAAGGAAGCTTTGATATTACTCTTTCTGCTTTTGGGGTCAATCTGTTGAAATCAGTTCGCAGCTTTAGGAGTGGAGGAACTGTGTTACCCTTTACCAATCTTGTTGAGTTCTTTTTCCAGAACAGAGTTAGAGCAAAACTTGTGGGTGCATTCCTCCCTCCTGAAAACTGAATAGTATGCCACCCATCTACACTGCTCTTATTGCCAGTTGGAGCGAGTTCCTCTTCGCCTATTCAAGACAAAATAAATGCATGTTTGAGCGTAGCCAAAAATGCTTTACAACAGTTAATCATAGTTCCTACTGACTACAACGTTAGAAACACCTTTGACAGAAGTCCATGCAAACATAAAATTTTGTAAAGTGTTTTCCATAGACCATAGTGGTAATTGACAGGTGATTTATGCAGTGATTTTAGCTTGAGTACTCCATCTATACTATCTTTCATTACACATTTTCTCCCTAGTAACTCTGTGCACACATTCACTAATTTCTCCTACCCTACCCACTTCCCCTTATGCACCTCTTACTAATTTATCCCTCTATACAAACAAATTCTCTCATTCTCAATCTACCCACAATTCCTCGCTCTTTATTTATTTATTTTTTAAAATTGTTTTCAATTTTGTAAACTTTCTTTTATAATCCTTCAGTTCTTCAGATTTTGAATATACAAGATATTAAACGTTTAGTTTATAACTTAAAGACAACACTAAAATCTCATATATGAAAAGCATAAGAGACATAGAAGTAAAGAACAGAACGGTGGAAAGCATTCACATTTACCCATTGTTCATTACCTTTAAACTTGAAATCTTCGATTTCATCAAAGTTGATACCAAGAGACCATCGTGTAGAACCCTTTGTATCAATTAAAATATTTGTAATTCTTCCATTGTTGCTAACATCGCTATCCACAAGCAGCGAGGGAATATCAGACTTGTCCCACCCATCTTCACCATCTTCGTGGGTCCAACAACCATAGTTAACAGAGAAGGTAACGTAATCAATTGGTTTGTCTCTACCACATGTGAACCCCTCATTGATATGTTCAATCTCCCTGGTCAACTTTCCAGGAGTTGTAGAGAATAGTGATACATATGATACAGGATCTCGCTCTCCACCATATTTTTCTGTTGTGTCTACAACATGGACAACCTGTGACAATCATTTTTCTTTTAAGAAATATAACAGCCAATGCTCTAAATCTACATCATTCCAAATAAAAGTAGCAGAAATTGCAGAATGCCCATCAATCTATTGATTGGGTAATCTAAATCCATCTTACTATAGATAGTCAACGGCGAATGTGAATTGCAAAACCAATTTCGAGTTAAAAATCTATTAGTTTCTTTCAAAGAAATAACTGTCCAAAGTTCTAAATATATTTAGATCTCTTCTTCTAGCTTTCCTAAACTCAAATAACAAGGGTATGAGTTGCTGTGAAGCCACTTTCTGTTATCTTTTTATGGTCTGTAGTTCGATTGTAGGCTTCTGGAATAACATTCATCAGAAAGCACGAGTAACCTTAAGTTGTGACATAATGATGTGATAATATTTGATCGATGAAATGATAATTGGAGTTAAATCATGCAGAGAACTCCTTTTACGAAATGATGTAAAGCTCACTAAGTTTGGACAATTCAATAAGGAGACAACGAACAAAACAAAAGTTGCAGTTTTATCAAGTGCACAGGAAGAATAGAAGAGGTGCTGAAGCACTTACATTTACAGTTCTGGCAGTGAGATCGGTATAGGGAGGGACAATGCCAGATGCCACAGCAGCAAGTGAAAAGCCAAATAGAATGCATGTTGCGAATATTATTGATCTTTTTGCATCTGCACCACAATCATATACCAATAATCAGTAGGCCGAAGGTGAATAATGAAAACCATCCAGAACAGTTAAAAAATCAGATGATGAGCTAACGAGAATATTTATATAAGAAAAATGATCTGATAAAAACAATTGAAGAAAATTCTCCACGTTTCTACTAATATCTGTGAAGGAAAGTGATGAAAGCCCCAGGTCAAGTTGATTTGGCGAGCCAACAATGATCCAGTCTGATCATTACCCTAAGGAAATCAAATGTTTCAAACTGGATTTAAGAGCTCTTGTAATCTATTTGGTCCTTTTGTCTTTCAGCTCGACAAGCATTCCTCTCTTCAACATCTTGGAAATACTATTTCTTTAAAATAAGTTTTTTCTTATCTACACAAACTGAAGTACGAATTTTGATTTAAAAATTGCAAAGGTTCTTTATTGAAAAAAAATTAAATAATCTTTGAGGTTGCAATAATGTCAAGAAAAGACCCGATAATCTCAAAATGGTTGGTTCTAATAGTCCTTTCGAAAATACCTTTTCACTTTAGAAGTGACATCGATGACACCTAAGATGCAATCTATTATATAAAGTAAGAAAATAGATATATAGAGAAAAAACCTGAGAGATGAAGATATGACAATAAATAGACCGAGGTCAGACACAAGATGATAGCAACAAAAACAGCAACTATCACACTCCCCAGCCAGTCAGGAGTGCTACCTGGATTCCTGCAAACAATGAAAAATGCATTCAGTACATGTCTTCAGAGCATCTGAATAAGGGAGGAAGCTTTGAGAAATGGATGATACGGTGTGGCCTTGAAACTTTTTGAGTGTTAAATCAAGAATCAACTCAAAAGCTTAAGCCAATGAATGGGTCACAGTAAATTGAATCATATCAATACTCCAACACTCCTCACCTGTGGGCGTGAAAATTTTTAGAAATCTGAATAAGTGGAAATAAATATTAATTGGGAAGAAAATGACATTCAGAGGTTCGATGTTCGAACACACGTTCTGTTCTCTTGCTCTGATACAATATTAAATCATCAATCAAGCCAAAAGCAAAAGCTTAAGCTGATGATTGCAGTAAATTTAGTTATATCAATTATCCAAAATATAGAACACCTCTAAATTATCTCATATGGACCATTCATCGTCATATATGGACAGTTTTGCGTAAAAACAGTTGACCAATCAAATGGAAAGACTGCAAGATCCTTGCAATTAGTTCTTGCTTCTACAAAGAAAGATGACTAGTTGTCACTCCTCCTTATGGGGGTTAAAACTTCTTTCTCGATTATCAGCTCAGTAAGCCTTCACTGGCCTCTACCTTTCCACAATAGTAAGGCAGAGGAAAGGTTTGGTTGGTATTTGGTAATATTCAAGCCCAGTTTTTAGTCCTTTCACGAACAAAAATCCAAGTACCTGTTTCTTCTGCATGGAGCAATCAGGGTTTATTTTCCATATAGTCATGGTTGAAGGATGTTGAAGTTCCACAATTCTGTATTAAAGTTTCTATGCGTTAGAGGCTAGTGGAGTGTTTATAGCCCCAAGGGTATTTGTGTAATTTATTGTACCCTAGTTTTATTTCCTTTTTTTTAGGACTTATTATAGCCTATATATATTCTTCCCTCTTGTACTTTTTTTATTATTAGAAATAATAAGAGCGGCTTCTATTGTAGTTTTTTCTCCCTATAGTAGGGTTTTCCACGTATACCTTGTTTTCTTCTTTTCAATACTATGTTTACACTAAGAGAATACCTCGTGTAAACAGCAAGGCAGCTATTATAGTGAAATATCATTTCTATTCGAGGAGATTAGTTTGATGGTACAAACAATATAGTATGTATCACGAATTTATTCCATGGGATAACTCATAAGAATAAATTGAGACTTTAATTATATCTGGTTTGGAAGATAGTGATTTGTATATTCACCTTAATTTTTTTATTCGATTCAATAAATCCTCACTCTTCCATCATTATTTTAACAGGATTAGCCGACCTGAAGGCGGTTTATAAGTCAGTCTGAGACATCTTTATTGTTGAAAGGCTGACAGATTGGCTGAACAAGGAAGCGCTGAACTTAGGAAAAATCCGAGCTATTCTCTACTAAATCCTACTTTTAACTTCCTCATTAGCAAATATAAACTTCTTTGCCAGCCCATCAAAAGGACTAGTTGGGATAAGAGTGAGTGTGTGTGTGTTCTATGCATATATAGGACTAAATCCTTCATTTGGTCCTTTTTCATAGGACTTAATACCATAATAAGTTGTAGAAGAAACTTCCGACTAATTGTCTTAATCAAAGTTGGTGCATCATGCATAGAAGATCAGAACCATCTAGTTTCTAAATGTAAACTAACAAAATGGAGCTGAGAAGGCTCTTTACAGTTTTTAGCAATGGTGCGTCCATCGTGGTTTAAAGAAAACATCTCCCAGCTTCTTTCCAGCCATCCTTTTAAGTACAAGACAGATCATTTGAATGATGGGTTTCCAAGTTACCGTGTGTCTTATTCAACCTTTTGTCGTGGATATAGATGACTATATTACTATTGAGTGGAGTATCTTATCTTCCCAATCTCCTTTTGTCTCCTTTGTTCATGTTTCTTAAAAAATATGCATAGTAAAATTTAAAAAGCATTCATATCCAACTTTGTTTTCTATGCTTTCAACAGACAAACTCTTAGCAGTTCTTCCATCCACCAACAAATTCATCCACATTACTGTGCCCAATCCCTTTCAGGAATTCACTTGCCGATCAAGTTAGCAACAACAAGAAGTTCTCTCTTCTCTTTTTCATACCCTCCCAAGAGAAAATCAGAAAAGAACTTTCAGCTTAATGATAAATAGCATACCTATCGAATCGAACTGCACTTCCAATGACACTGCTAGCCAAACGAATAATAGTACCAGCTGAGACTAAAAGTGGCACAGTTAAGCCCATCAACAGCGTTGCAAGTTTGAGAGGCTTTGGAAATCTTGAAGGGGCTAAAGTTGCTTCAAGCAAGCCATCTGGATAGTGAAAACATGTAGCTCATTTAAAATTAAAACTACTGTGAATTGAATTTACTACTCGACAGTGTCAACATGAACAAAATACAAGTAGTATTGTCAGAAAAGATAGGGCTAAATTCTAAACTTACATGCAAATGCTGGAGAAACTAACCAAACAAGAGCTAAATAGGATGATCCAATTTTATAGTAGTTGCCTATTATCAGAAAAATGAGCCACTGAAAAGATCCTGCTTTAAAGAGCCATCTTTCAGCCTCTAACCTGATCAGTTCTGCACGGGTAGCGGGCAACAGCTGCTCTCTTCTGGAATATACATTAGACAAATAGGTCTGAAGGATAAGAAAACCAGCGTATTGACCAGCCAATGCTCCAAGAAAGGCAGGAGAAACAAATAACCCAATGACCAACCATGGACTTGCAACATAGGGAACAGGTGATGATGATATTACAGGTAGAATGAAGGCAACGGAAGCAGAGAAACTTAGCGAAAATATCCACATCAAAACCAGGCTCAAACATGACAATGCCAGAGAAACTGCAGCTGGAAAACCACCCATGACTAGAGACGTAGTCCATATCATAAGCGACTGGATAATCACTGAGTTGTGAAGCAAGGTTGCAAATTTTTGACGATACACAATCATGTATGTTCCCTGGTCAGTTAGGCATAATGAACAAATAACTAACTGAAAATTACAAAAAAGAAGAAAAAATACACGTGCTGGTTCCAAAGGAAGGCCAAGTTGAAGGTTATGACAAACAAAAATGACTGAAAATAGCCACTTGACTATAACTTTTTTACTCATCATTATTCATCAAGAATAGAATAAGAGACAAACAAGGGGTCTGAAACTGAAAGTGACAAAAAGGAGAAAAAATGCAGCTGGGTGGGGGTTCCAAAGGAGGGCCAACTAGAAGGTTTTGTACAAGAAACAGATAAGAATATAATAATAAAAAAGATTTCCAAAATATTGTGAAAATTTGAAAAAACAAAAAACAGCTTTTAGAAACAATTTCGAAAAAAGAAAATACACCAAAATAATCCCTTATTAACAAAAAAAATATATATATTTTTTCAAACATTTAAAACCCAAAAGAACAAAAAACAGTATCTAGAAACACTTACCCAAATAACCACTTAATAACAAAAAAAAAAAAAAATTATAATAATAAAATAAAATATTGTTAAAATTAATAACAAAAAAAGTGAGTAGTCTAAGGATAAAAAAGGACTTACCAGGATGTCAAAATATACAGCTTTGTCTTTATCAGAATTCTGACCTTTAATTACATTGTCTGTTGGAAGTTTAGAGGAAGCAGCAGCATGCAGCAGAAAAGCAAGCATGTTTTCTCCTAGATGTTGAAGAGATCCTGGTTTTAGAAGCTCAAACTTGTCATTCTGCAGATTAAATATACAGAGTAATGGAAGTTAACATTGGTGTAATACTAGCATTTTCACCCACTATCTTTCCAGATCATTTTTAGTTTGGGCATTAGCTTCTTAAAGTATTTGGTCACAAAACCTCGATAGAATTTCTTCTTACTCAGCATGCTCTACAAGCATTGCCTTAATTGCTTTTGGAAATTTATAATCTATAGAGAGAGTGATCAAGTGTCTTAACTCTTCAACTCCAAATACTGATTTCCCCTTATTTTTTCGTTTACAGATAGAAAAGGCTTGCTGATGGTATAACTTATATGCCCACATAGTATTAGAACTAGATTTGATTACTTAGTAAATGCATAAAAACAAATGCCACGGCCATATTTGACTGGATGCAGAAACAATTATCAGAACCTTCAGCTATAGACGTAAACATGCAAGCCATCATATGGAATCGCACAAATACTTATGACACAAACCATAATAGCTACATCTTTAAATTTCCAGCTTAGTTGATCCAGAGTTGACCACAAAAGGAAAATGTTTATATAACTGCTGTTGAATCAGTTAAATGTAAAATTGCTAAAACTTTATCAATATGCAAAAGACAAATTGAAGAGTTCTGTAAGATATTAAGATTCGTTCCTCTGATTGTCATTGAATATAAAAACTCAAGTGAAACGCCAACAAGAAACTTCTAGATACAGTTAACAGAGAAATGAAGTTAAGAGAACCTTTGTGTGATAAACTGCAGTGTTGTCTGCATACGCAAAGTCAAGTCCTGACAGACCAGCAAGTTCTCTGTAAACTTGAAAATCCGTTCCAGACTTAATGGCTCCAGAAGTAAAAAGATCCTATAAGATAGCAGTTATTCCTCACTTCTATTTATGTCAGAGAGAGAGAGAGAGATTAAGAGGGGGGAGAAATTACCAACCTCGGATACTATTTGAGCAGACGGGTATTTTGCAACTGATGCAAAGGTCTCGACAGCCCATGGATGTGAACCAGTCTATCAGATGAAGATTCATGAGAGAATTATAACTTCATAACTGAAAGCAAACAGTAATACATAAACTGTCACCTGTGTGACTTGGTATTTATTATATAACAATTTACGGCCAAGACCTGAAATATTCCGGATTTCCCTCCAATACCAATGGCCTCCAAATCAACAGCCAAGCGAATAGTTTTACTCCAGGGATGCTGCATTGTTAAATTCCACATCAGTTCTAAAATTTGAGCCACAATTTCCAAGTGTTACTATGCCATATGTCCTGCACCTCATTTTAGGATACTACAGGAGTAGTGCCGAAAGTACATCAGTTCTCTCATTTTCTCCATGTACAAACATACAGATGAACAAAGCAATCAGCAAAAAAAACTTTCAGAACAAATTAAGTAGGTCAATTATGGAAAAACACACTTGGGTGCTCTGGTTTCTCCAGATACCCATAAAACGTGATAAAAAAAATTTGATTTCCTTAATATGCTAGAAAATATTTGAGGAGGCCTAACATAACAAATAGTAGTAGCACGAAGAAGAGGTACTAGAAATCCAGTCCAAGTGATGCTTGACCTTGAAAATTGGAGAAGAAAATCATCCAAGTAATACTAACCTGAGTCATAAAGCTATGGGCACCATTGAGACCCTCCTCCTCCCCAGTATTAAATAAAAATATCACACCATTTTTGAATCCATGAGCCCACTGAGAAATCCCTCGGGCAAGCTCTAACATGACAGCAATACAAGAGCTACAATCCCCTGCTCCTTCACTAAAACAAGTACAGCACACACTATTTTTGAGGGCTCCATGGACAGAATATAATAATGGTAAGAACTGATTGATGAGAATAAAGTCATACGTTGAGAAAACAGTGTCAATGTGAGAAGAGACGAGAATTGTGTTTTCTCCAGCTTCGTCAGCATACTTTGGCAACACCCTTAGTATAACATGATATAGATCTGAATACATAAGTGTTTTCCCCAGAAATAGACCACCAGAAAGACGATTTGCTCCAGATTTTGCATGAAATTTTTCCACTTCAACATCAACTTCCCAATGAGCTGTTTTCTTTATTTTTTCTGCTGCTTTTAATACATACTGGGGAAAACAGCATTATGTCAAGTATCTATGTACGCTTGTGCAAAAAGGACAAATAGATTGATGTAACCCATTATGCAATCTCACTGTGGGTGTGCATGTGTGGGGGAGAGAGAGGTCAAGTAGATGGTCTTACATGATGAGCAAAAGTTCAAAGTAGTCGTTCCCAGAGAAATCAACTCTAAAACTTGAAATCCTTTGGAAAAGGGTGTGCAAAATTAACAATGTGTGTGTGTGTGTGTGTGTTTTGTAGAAACAACTATTTTCATTAAGAGAAAATGTACGAGACTTTTAATGATGTGTAATATATAAATCACATCTAAAATTTGAACTACTTCCAAGAAATAATGCTCTCTACGCATTTTTAACTAGGAACGGTAATTTAAACATGATGTGACATTTTTTCTCTATGATGGTGCAGAGTGATCGTAGAAAAAAAATGATAACTTGCGTTGGTCTGAACTTGACAAGAAAACATTTTATTTGTAAAACATTAAACTCAAAAACAATATTTCCAATCATCAAATTCAGATTAGTTGCCTGTGAATAAAAATTCAAGTCGGACTAGGTATTGCCTTTAAGACTCCATGCTCATTTATTTCTTGAAACTTTAATTGTACCGTACATCTCATCCCTTTTCTTCTCTTAAAATTTCATTGTATTAAAGGTTAACTAGCTAGTTAATGAACTTTTTTTTTCTAACAATATGTGAGGGCAAGAATCAAACCCCAAACCAAGTTGATAGTACAAGTTCATGTTGCCTAGTTTACTAACTATAGACATCCAATAAAAATTGAGGATACTTGCAAAACACATTCATGCATATGACGTATTAACAAAGTGAATGTTGTTACCTATCCTTGTCCTTTCAGACCATGGGGTACCAATTGTAATTGAGTTACACATAGGTTTGTATTTTACAAAAGAGTATGTTGAATAGCATACCAAACTGAAGGTAAGACAAAATAAATATCAACCCAGAAAAGGGATTAACCTCCAGTGCAAGATCGAGTGCATCAGAACCAACAGGATGAGGACCCAGTGAAGTTAACGCCTTCACGTGCTTCAAAGCCTCAGCCTCGGAGAAACCTCTTTTGCCAGCCTTCTCGGCACTAAGGGGGATAGGTAATTTCTCAAACTGTTGTTGATAAACGGCCCGGAAGCCATATATGGTAAACAGAAGCAGGGACAGCCATACATAAGGTGACCTCTGTGTCCTTCTTGCTACTGATATGGTTTGATGAGCACTGTCATCAACATTAGGAACATTTTCTTCCGGCTTCTTGAATGGTTTACGGGATTCTGATGAACTTCCAGTCCGGCCCATTATTAGTTGATAAATAATAACCTAACACAATGAAAACGTCTGCGGGGGGCAGAAATCAAGGGAATTGCAGTCAGTAAGGTAGCTTCAATTTGACTCACTAGTTCATAAACTGAAAATTGATTCATAAAAAAGGCATAGAAAAATGTACATTCGATGCATAATATAAAAAACGCAGCATCAAACGAGAGATCCATAGCCTCCCTCATTCTTCAGCTTAGAGCTAAATCTCAATAAAATATACTCAGAAGCAAAATTTCAAATCCAATCCATGATCGCCTTAAGCAAACGAGTAGGCATAGCCAGAACACGTACAATCAAACAAATATCAAGAAATTGCATGTTACAGAGTGAAAAAAAGCAAAAACATAGACTCGGCTCAACCGATTCCGTATAGCGACAAATCTTTCTTCAAATAAAAACAAAGATCTGAGAGTTCAGAAAATGATGGCAAAAGGAAAACAGGGGAAAACTTACACAGTGCACTACAATTGCAACAGTTATTCATGAAACAGTGAGGAATTGATAGATAAAGGGGTTGAGGAATGTGATTAGGAAGAACTGAATACCATATCCGATTGGGAACTTGAGGATTTCGAGAAGAAAATGAGATGAAGGAATGGGAAATTGATAGGCGCGGGCGCGGTGCAGGTCGTTCGGAGTCCACTGTCACTATGGCTCACGTCATGTCGGTATAGGATGACGATTATGGCATATGGGTTCATTATTGTGAAAGATCATTTAATTATGTACTTCCTTTTTTAACAATGTGCAGGGGTTTAATATAACTCTAAAAAAGTGAGGTACTCGGCCTCAATATAACTCAAGAGGTAACATACATCTCTTCCTCCGCTCCACTGTCGTTGTCGTTATACAGTATAATCGGAAACGAGCATAACTCAACTGAACTGTGTCCTATAGATTATAAGATTTGTATATTCACTTCCTTCATAATTTCAGTAGGTGTCAATCACCATCGTTTTAAAAGAGTGAAATATTTTTAATGTTCAGCCTCCAAAATAGGTTGCATGTAATGTTTTGATAAGAATAACTACCCTAAGTAGCACATTTATGAATTATAAAGGGTTTGTTTGGATAATTGAAATTTAATTAGGATTACTAGGAATCACATGAGTGTTGAAAACCGTGAGCAGTCAAAGACATTGCAATTGTGAAGCAGAAAAATAGTATGAAAGAGAGTTGAATGGAAAAATGAAAATTGTCGAAAGAAAATAAATTTTGTATTGCAAATTAGGTTTAAATTGTTGATAGACTTCTATCTATGATATGGTCTAGAGAATTGAATCTAAATTTTGATGTATTATACTATATGTGCAAATATTTTGCCTGAGATTGCTATATTTTCAATTATCCGTTTTGATATTCCTCCAAATTTTACTTTTTTTAAAAAATAAGGAATCCGAAATAGAATTGGGCCAAACCATTTATAGACAACTTTCCGTTCGGCCCAGTGGCAACAAAAAATGGGCCAAACTATTTTTCCGATTCGACTAGTCGGCCACCACGGAAAAAGTCCAAAGGCGATCGTGCGACGACGTGTCGGCTCAGTCCCCATAGATACCTTTCGACTTGGCGAAATGAACTGAAACAGTTCTTAAAGATGAGCAGAGTGTAAGACAGTAGGTTCTTTTTGGCGATCTTCATCATACCAGGTAGCCATGGCCGGCCTTCATCTGCCCTCTAATGCTCCCGTGAAGAACGGCCTTCCTCCCCAAGAACTTCTCGATGATCTTTGCAGGTACGCGCTTTGTTTCTGTTTCTCTCTATTCGATTTACTTGTTTTGATGTGAGCTATTGGTTTGTTAGATGTGGAGATCTTAGGGGTTTTTAGCTGAATTTGATATGAGCTAGTTTATTCTAATTATTTTTATTTCGCCACCCGATTGTGGTATATTGTTTTTGCAAAACGAAACTCTGTCAATAAGGACTATTAGTTAGGCATCTTGTTGAAGAAAAGAACATGATGGGTAAAACATCGGACCATTTTCTGAAGCGAGTGATCATAATTCTTCCAAAAGAGCTTGTCCTTGAAAGGGTTTTTTCCCCTCCCTCTTTATACCTATGGGTAGGTGTCGAGCCAACTTGCCATACGACCCATCTGATCCTTCAATAAGGAAGAACATACACTCTTAGACGGATTTTGGAAGCCCACTTTTATTCAAATGAGTGAATTGACAGTTTAGATCTTATTTGATAATGATTTTGTTATTAGTTTTATGTTTTTGAAATTTATTTTTGTTTCTTGCCACTTTCTTTACTAGCCATTGACCTTTCTTAAAGAAACATTCCATAAATAAAAAGGGGTTTTAAAATGTACTTTAATAGTTTCCGAAACTTGATTGGATTGAAAACATCGTTAGAAGGTAGATATCAAAATAAAGAAAGTCATAGGTAGAAGTAGTTTTTATAAGTTTAATTTAAAATAAGAAAATGAAAAACTAGATGAATATCGAATAGAGCCTTCATTGTCAACTATTAATCTTGGATGTGGAAAACAATGTTGTCATTAGTTAGAATTCAGATTTTTTTTTTTTTTTTTAAGGTTCAAGATGCTATGTAAGTCTTGTTTTTCACCTTGTGGAGTTATAATTTTCAATTAACCAACACCTTTTCTAGAAGTCAGGAAGCTAAATGAAATATACTGCCCCCTTTTCTTCATCTTTGCTTTTACTCATGCTTGGTGGGAGTGTGGTTGGTCATATTAAGCCACCCATGTCGAGGTGTCATTTTGATGCCTTCTTTTTCCCTCATATGCAGTCGATTTGTCTTAAATGTGCCAAAGGAAGATCTACAATCATTTGAGAGGATTTTGTTTCTAGTTGAATATGCACATTGGTTCTATGAAGACAACTCGGTTGAAAACAATCCTTCACTGAAGTCCTTCAATTTGAAGGAGTTCACTTCATTGTGTATCCTAAGCATCATGTAATCCATTACCTTAATAATGTGCTTGGATGTTGTTTTCAAAGTTCTGTTTCTATGGTAAATAAATGCAACTCTATTTATTAATTTTATTGTTTATTTATTTTGCCTGTGAGTTACTTGATTATACCACTGCTTTGAGCTAGTGTTATTTGTAAGTCTGAATTTATGGCATCTCTGTATGGTTGCATAATGGTTCATTATTTGCTTAGGCTACTTTTCCTGGATATCTTTGTCTTCCTTAATCTTCTACAGTATTTAATAGTTGTGACGTTTTGAAACCATATGTGCCCCACATAGACGACATATTTAAGGACTTCACATCTTATAAGCTTCGAGTTCCTGTCACTGGGGGAATTATTTTGGATGAAACCTTTGAGAGGGTACGTTTTGGTTTGTTATTATTAAAAAAAATGGTAGATGTGAGGAGTACTTATACTATATTTGTGCCTCCTTTTCTTTCTCAACCAAACAGTGCTTACTAGTGAAGGGATGGAAGGGGTCAAGCTGGAGTTTCCCTCGTGGAAAAAAGAGCAAGGATGAAGAAGATCATGCCTGTGCTATTAGAGAAGTAATCTTTCTTTCTTATTTTGGGCTTTGATGACAATAATTTAGTATTTCGTGTTTGAAAATGCCAACTTTTATTGAGAAAAAATGAACGAATATGAAAATATTATAGAAAATACATAAACCATGAGAGAGAGGAAAAAAAACTCTAAAATCTTTTGGTAAAAAGATTTGAATGGAAGCATTGAACCTCTGGCAGGCCCAAAATTCCTCCCAAGAACTCATGACAGCTCTTAAAATCTCCATTATTTCTCTCCCGTGAAATATACCATAATATCACAGCGAAAATGCCCTACCAAAGAGTCGCAATCTATCACAGAAAGGAGGGTGAAATAGTTGTTCTTGGACTGGAAATGGTTATTGTACCTCCTCCTATGGCACAAAGCTTCAAGTTTATGGGCTCGAACTGGTTGTTTTTCATCTGATATTATTTGTATTAAGCAAAAAAGAGCATCAAGGAGGTTTTGTCCCGTCCGGGCTTTAACTGAATTACTTATGTCTGTATCAAATCAAGTTGGTACTTTGCCACTTATCTCACCATGGAATATATTTTGCGTTGAGAATGTAGGTTTTGGAGGAAACTGGTTTTGATGTTACACCGTTCCTTATCAAAGAGGATTTTATTGAAGTGATGTTTGGACAACAGAGAGTGCGGCTCTACATTATTGCTGGGGTGAAAAATGATACTGCCTTTGCGCCTCTTACTAAGAAAGAGATCAGTGTATGCCTTCCTTCTACGTTTTTCTATCAGTTTAAGGCTGATCCTGTTCGGTTCAAAACTATGTTTGCACTCCTCCCTACCTTTTTCATTAATATTTGTGATGTTTATATATACATATATACTTCATTGCAATGCGTTGGTTGGTATGATTTTAAAGGTTGTTTAATTTATGTTCATTCCTCTTAAGAAATTGTATCACTCTAATGCTGATTTTTTAGTCTTGTGAAGCACAATGTATAATGGATATGTAATTTGGAAGCAGGAAATTGCGTGGCATCGACTTGACGACCTTCTACCTGTGAGTGATGATGTGATATCTCATGGCATCACCGGTCTCAAGCTTTACATGGTGGCTCCTTTTTTGGAGTGAGCATCAGTGTGTAGTTTTCTTGATTTTCTCTGCACGCAGTTAGAAATTGGTTTATGTTTAATGGATTTGACACTTTTGAATTTCAGGTCATTAAGATCATGGATTTTGAAGCATCAGCCGCCCGTGGCTCCTAACTTTGACATGCCTGTGAAAGGTAATCTGTTTGCGACTTACAAATTCTTTAAAAGGGAATTGGTAACATAAGGAAAGTTTCCACTCATATGAACTATCAAGAGTGGTTTTATCAAGCAAATGTAAACTTCAAATCAAAATGGAAAACGAAAACAGGTAAATAACACAATGTCATGAAGAATATCTTAGATGAAAATTGAAAATAACAAGTCGTTTTTATTTGTTTGGATCGAGTCTCCTATTATATTAGATCTCTTAGGAAGGATTTTGTAACATGAGGTATACTATTAGTTAATAACAGTGGGAACTCGTAGGAAAAGAATGGAAGCATACATCTCCTGATCCTTAGGTCTCTTTATTTGTACTCTTAGTATATATCTCTTGTACTTTGAGTTTCAATTATCAATAATAATAATAAAGAGACAGTTTCCTTTTCTAAAAAAAAAAAAAAAAAAAACAAGAAACCGACTCAATTGGTGTGACTACATAATCCTTAAGTTACTATCCATCAAAGTTATACGCATTATTTCTTTGTTGTATTGATCCGAGGTCTCAAACACATTTTCTATAATTTGCAAAACACTATGCCTCTCAACTTTCTCGCAGTCTTTGCCATTGAGCTCTATTAACGCAGCTATAAATTGTTGCTTTCCACTCAGGAGTCACCATGTGGAAGGTGAAGAATACCTCGATGAGCAATAGCTCAATCATTTTTGACAACCAGCCGATCAAATTGGATTCTGATCCTGGAAGAAGCCTCAGAAACTTCAAATTCGATACAGCCTCTATCTTGCAGGCTATGGAAAGTGGTTTTGCTGCATGAATTTCAACAAGAAATGGCTATTGTACAACGGCTGGTAGCTCGGTTTCACGTCGTTTCTCTTTATTATTATTGTGTAGTACATTTCGGTAATTTGTGCATATATGTCTGATTTTGTTCTTGATTTTAATTGTAGATCATGTACAGACCCGTTTAGGGATTTTACTTGATTAGTTTTTTTGGTTGTATAGAATAACAACATAGGAGATATGGTTCTAACTCACCGCACTTTGAATAAACCTTTCAAAAGTTGCCATTTTACCTCAGACCATGTTTCAAAAATTATTGAGACCCTAATTTGTTAGAATTTGGATAAAAATTAGGAATGGTTTTGGTGACAATGTTTGGGTAACGCTGCCACATTGTGTTCAACTTTAAGTTTCGTTTAACATTCCAACGGATTTCTAATTAATATTATTTAACCTAAACGTAAGTAATAGAATTGTACTATGTCAAGAAAATTTATCCTTGAAGTTCTTATGGATGGTTCACTTCCACCTACTCTCATAGGATCTCTTTTGTTTTAGTGTATCGTCGACTCGTTTATGTTGTGAAACGTTTGGCTCTCACTTTAATCAATAGTTACTTCACGTATTACACTAAGATTGTCGTTTTTATACAGTATAAATGCTGTGAATAAGAAATTTCAAGGTGAATTATATCATTCCTATAATCCAATTGTCTTCGACAAGATGACATATATAAAAAGTAATTATAGAAATATCAATTTATTTTTCTATACTTTGAGATTTTATGAATTAAAACTTTAAACTAATAATTATACCAATTTAAACCATAAGTCTTCACAAGTGAATCAATTTCAACATTTAGTGAATCAATTTCAACGTTTTATTAGTAATTTATAGTTATTTCCATTCAATTCCATGTAACTTTAAATTTTCTAAATATTTTTTTTCTTAAAAAAATCTCAAATTTAACGAAAATTGCCACTGACTATTTTATTATTGTAGTTTTATCTTATTTCCATTAATCACTATACTAAAATAATTATGCACATGAAAGTCGTGCATTAATGTTGAAAACGAATTCTAATAACTAGTCTAAATTAACTAAATTATAAGTTTTTTTTTTTTGTAATTATGAGTTTACCGTTGTAATTACTACAACCAACATAAATTGATATTTACTAAAAAAAATTGATTAAACTTGAAAATCAAATGGGTCGGTGACAAATCACTCCATCAATAACACAGTTTTTTTAAAAAAAAAAAACAAATATTTTAGCATTTTTGTAATATTTGCGTATTCCACTTTTCATCCACAAAATAAAAACGTGCCAAATAAAATATTCCACCATGTTTTTAATTTTCCATTTCTTATTTCAAATTTTGAATTTTGATTTTTGGTAGTGAATCTGATCCTCCAGTCAACGGTCATTGTTTCAAATAAAATATGACACACAATAATTTCACCAATTATTTTCTCCATTTACGTTTTAAACTCAGACTTGTGACACCACGTTTCTAAATATGTGCATTAATCATAACTTTGGTTCTAGGATCTCTTATTCAAACCAAACTAAACAAAACAAAACAAAAATGGTTTTAGACTTTATAGTAGAATTATGGGATGGATGATAGCAAAATAAAATTAACCTACAATTTTAGTTTAATTTTTTTTAAAATGATATAATATTAAATTTATTTTCATCCATCAACTTGAATTTATAGACAATAAGTGATTTAACATGATATCAAACCATATAATTGTTGGACGGTTGTTTCATCAATTTAATCTTTTTAGTTAATCGATAATTTAACTATTTAAATTTTTGAACTTACATAATTTGGTTCAAATTATCGTATAATGAAAAAAAATAAAATGTCACGTCGTAAATTTTAATCATACACATATTGATTGAAGGCTTACGTCCCCTCCCTTTAATAAATTGTAAAAAGGTAACTAATTTTATAAAAAGTAAGGGGGAAACAAAATTGTTATATAGTAGGGAGACTAAAATATTGATATTGATGTTGACAAATTATGAAAAATGGATCATAATTGCCATGCATGCATGAGTTTTTCCCATTTTTTGATGCATTATGTTATTTAATTTAATGTTTATATAAAATCCAAGTATACCTTTTTCAACAATGGTTAGTAAAATTCATTAATAAAAATATCACATTAAATTAGAAAAGTATTTCGTCTCAATTCAAAAGTATTTGTTTTTGAATCACATATTAAAAACAAGGAAATTATGTTAGATTAATTTTTTAATTTTTTTAATATAAATATAGCAAAATATCACCATCTGTCTGTAATTGGTCAAGATAAATTACTATATGTGTCTATTTATCACAATAATATAAGACTAGACACGGATAAGTCTATCTTCGTCTCAATCACAATCCATTATAGATAGACTGTGATATTTTTTTTATTTTTTTAGTTTATTTTGCTATATTTGAAAATAGTCTTAAAAATAAGTCAAACCTTATATCAAAACCACGAGGGCTAACGTAGTAATTTAATACTAAACTTTGTGTATATGGTGTATCCAAATTAATTTGAATATAATACTTTAACAAGTATTTGAACTTTTTGCTAAATGTAATTAAAACTTGGTTTATCAAATTTTGAATAATTTAAAGTTTGGTTCTAAACTTCCAATTATAAATAAAAAATTAATATAGCTTAAGGATTTGTGATGAATTTAGTCAATATACTTTTAAATTTATAACAATTATTTAGTCTTAGAGGGAACTATTTTTCATCGATCAATTTAATTGTCAATTTCAATTATGCGATAACTAAACAAAATTCACCCTCGAGTAGTTTATCAATTTTATATGTGTAAGAAAATTTGTCTTCACTTTTTCAACTTAAACTTTTGAATCAGTAAGTGATTCAAGACGTACTTAATAACGATCGAGACTAAATCGTAACAAATTGTGGTACAACAACGTAAATACGATATTTATGGAAGTTGATGGATTAATTTTATTAATATACAAATCTCGATTATTGATGAATATTAAGATCCAAAAATAGCTGTCTATCTGATATTAGAAGACAAGTGCATATGATGAGAAGCATTTGGAATAATCCTTCAATGTTTTCTTGCTTTTCACTTCTTGGGTGGCACACCATTACAGAGATGTTATATACTCCTTACATTTTTTAATTATTATAATTTCCTCTTCTTCACCATTATCAACAAAATATTTTTAAAAAATAAAAAATTCAATTTTTAAACAATAAAAAAAATTAATTTTCGATTTTTTTTTATATTTCATCTACATGTGCTCATTATGCCAATAATTTGTGATATCCCCAAAACATTGAAGGTCTTAGATTATTATTTTTAATTAAGACATTTAACAAGAAGACAGCCTCTATATTAAAGGATTAATTGGTCCAAAAATATTTGATAAAGTCTTAAACAGACTTATATTAAGTTGAGATATATTTGTAAAAATACAAATAAATAATTATATAACGATTTGTTCCTTAGCAACTAACGCACCACTTTCTTAATAAACACATGAAATTGGATATTATAAATTTATATCAAGCCATCAAAGATCTTATCATGTACTAAAATTTTTTAATTCATTAATTAATTAATATGCCCCGAAAAAATTGAATTCCAACATTAAAAAATAAGGGGAAAAAAGATTGAGTTCATAAAAACAAATATTTTTAAAAAAAATTAAAATATTGATCATTAATTACCCACGTGAAAATTATTTCCTTCTGGCAAAAAATAAAAATAAAAATAATAATTGGCTCTGATTTGTCTAGAAATAAACAATAGATTTCGAAGATTTTATTTTTTTCTAAAAAAACATATATTACGAAGATTATTACGGTTATATGATTCTGGTATTTAAATAAAATAAAAATAATAATAATTTGGATATTACTGTCCGAATATAAAGATATTACTTTTGTCCGATTTGTACGTTATTATTTCTGCTCTTAACTGGAAATAATCCAGTACGGACAAGACTACAGACTTTTCCCTCTTTCAATAAACTTTTAATTTTTCTAATATTTTTGTAATATTTCTACTATTATTTATGTTAGAAACTTTGGAGCTTTCAAACTTTTTAAGTTGCATGATTGTTGCATAGAAAATTGGAGGGAGGATTTTAAAAGCTACAAATAATAATGAATGGTATAAATTAATTCATTTTCAAAAATTTAAAGGTTTTCTTCATACAAATTATAGCTTCCACTCTACGTTCTTTTAAATTAATTTTAAAGAGAGTGTTAATTGATGCACTTGAAAGTTATTTGTTTAATAATTTTTTTATCTAGAGTAATTATAATGAGTAGCAATTTTAGGGATGATAGTCAAGTATATAGCAAAATGGATGGGTTGTCCGTCCTGCTTGAGAATGTACCTATAACTGGATGCCCAGTTTCTATGAAATTGAACATCCAACGTGCATGCCTCCCATTCATGGAAGACCAGTTATTCTCTTCGTTGTTATGTTTTTTTGAGGCATCTCAGTTAAGGATGGCTCGCGTGAAGGTTGTAGCCGCTTTCGAAATGGCTTTCCTTCGCAACAAGAATGGTGCAGTAGTCGAACAATTCCTTAAGTCGATCTCTCACCCACTTAGGATTTGCAGTTGGTCTGCCCTTCGTGTGACTAAGTGTTAGAAGTATATACTCTCGAAGAGTAGACACTTTCATTTTAGTCACAACGATCATGTGACATATAGTCAACTGAACGATTGAATTCGAAAATGCTTAACACTTTTAAAAGTTTAAAAATACAATTGTTATCGTTGAAAGTTTCACAAGTGTATTTAAATACAATAGTTGTTTAAAGTTAGTTTCTGCAATTTGATTAGGTGGGTACTTGGTTTTAACTTTTTAATTAAAGCATTTAATTTTAAAAAGGTAGCAATAAAATGAAATAATATGAGGAGGGGGGGGGGGGGGGGGTCGTGGAGAGCGTGGGGATTGTGAAGACAGGAAAAGGCGCCACGTGTAGGGAGGGGGAGAAATCGGAGCCGTCCACCTGAAGAAGGTGTAATCGATGTTTGACTGAGGGGATTGGTCTAGGAAAGCGTGTGTTTGTTGAGTGAAGGACGTAACGATGACCCTTTGGGGGAGAGGGGAGGGTCCTTTTGTCTGGGGGGTTGTTGGGCCCTTGGGAGATCTCATGAACCATCCCCCAGAAGCGCATACCCTTCCCCCCCCCCCCCCCCCTCCGGCCCCTACTCTCTTCATTCGCCTTCCTTCCTGCCTCTCTCTTTCATTGTGCTACCTTAAATAATATATTTGAAGCCCGTGATATGGTTTCTTAATCATCTCCATATTTTATTCCTAACTGTCCATCAAACCCAAGCAGACTCCTAACCCATTTGCCAACACACCTCAGATTGGTTTATAAGTTTCAAAGGGTCACATGTTTAGTTGATAAAGATCGACTTAAACTATACAAAATACAATGTAATTATTCGAGTTATCAAAAAAGAAAAGAAAAAATTATTTAGTCTGGTAGTTATGCAGTAGAATTCAACGCTTAGATTTAACACAAACACCTTGCAATTTATGACTATTTAAAATTCATTGGTTTAATTTGAAATATTATTTTACATGTACTACTCTAGATCAATCAATAAAATTGATGGAAAGTCAAATTTATTAATAAACAATAAAGCCTGAGTACTCATGCATGCAATTTGGTGATATGTGTCATGACAATTAATGGCTCATCTTACAAATTTAAAAGCATGAGGACTAAATTGACGTTTTTTAAGCATTAATTAATTTAGTCTTCAGAGTTTAAATAGGCGTAGTCCTTTTGAACTTACCATTATATCCAAATATGTCTTCAACTTTTCAATTTTGTGTCTAATAAGTCATTGAGCAAGACATAAATTAAAAAATTTAAATGTTTGTAAAACAAAAGTTATAATTTTGAAAATTCATAGATCACTGATGTAATCTAATATGTTATATCGCGTCTAAAAAAACACAAACTCTTAGAAGTGTCTAATAAACCATAGGACAACACATCATCTCTAATACCTAATAGAACGTCATTGACTTTGAATCTGTGAACTTTCAATTTTTATAGTCGCTCGTGTATTCAAATTTTATTTTTCTTCAAAAATAACATTGAAAAAAAAAACACAAAAGGAGCTTGATCTAGTGAAAGGATTTGCTAGATACGAAAGGTAAATGTCCATATCGAGAGGTAAATTGTAATATAATAACTATGAATTTTTTAAGAGTTCAATATCAAATTTAAATCGTTGAAAATATCCACATGTCGAAAAGAAATATAAAGTGCAACAAAAATGTGTCACGACGTGGTGTCTATCTCTCTCTATAACAACGAAGTAAAAAAATATTAGTTAACATAAATAATAAGATAATAAACTCTTTCAATTATCGGTGAATCAAACACTCTAAGTGAGTTATTCTATCGACCTAACTCAACACAATTAGAGGACCAATCGACCCCGACATTTAAAATTATTTATTAATTTTGCAAACTTCTATTTTTGCATATAATAATTTTATGTAACATTTTTTACATCTTTCAAAATGTACAAACTGGGTCTTTGTAAAATTGAAAAGGCTTAAGTGCATAGTCTCAGAAATGTCAAAATCAAAATTATTGAACACTTTTAAAATTTGAAGAATCTTTTTGAACACAATAATATTTTTTATTAAAATTTAAAAATCCATTAGATATATATATATGTATATATATATGTGTATATATATATATATATATCAATTAATTTAAAAAATGGATGAAAAAAACTTGTAATTTAACTTATAAAATAAGCCACGAAAAATGATACTTAACTTATATAAAATGAAAACTAATATAATATTGATTTCCAAAAAAGAATAATTAAAAGAAAAAACAACGTAGAAAATGATAAATTACTTCAACCACAATACACGCCCATATCCCCCATATAAATCCCCCATACTCCTTCCTCTTTTCCTCGCTCAAACTTCTCTCCCCTCTTCTCTTTCTAATTACTTTCTTGCCCCAAAACCCTATGGCCAAAGACGACGTCACGGCGGCGCGAGGGTTTTCCGGCAAGGACTACCACGACCCTCCGCCGGCCCCCCTCTTCGACGCGGAGGAGCTCGGCAAGTGGTCCTTTTACAGAGCCATCATTGCCGAGTTCATTGCCACTCTTCTTTTTCTCTATGTCACTATCTTGACCATTATCGGCTACAACAGCCAGACCGACACCGACAAGCCCGGCACCAACGCTTGCGATGGCGTCGGCATCCTCGGCATCGCTTGGTCCTTCGGCGGCATGATCTTCGTCCTTGTCTACTGCACTGCCGGCATTTCAGGTTTGTTACTCATCGACAGCGTGTAAGAATGTGACCGAAGATGTGGCGTTACATATTTTTACTTTTGAGTAAAAAAAACAAGGGACCGCATTATACCCGACGTGTTTAGTTCTTGTTGGCTAGTTTGTTAGATTTAATATGGAAAAAAAAATTAAACAAAATAACATATTTACTTAAGAAGATAATTTTCTTTCAAAATCTACATATTCCTAAATTTTTGGTAATAATAATATAGTTTAAAGTTTTTTTGTTATTTAAAAAAACATATTTTTAGTATAGAATAGGTAATTTATTTGGATTTATTCTTCCTAATTTAGCTTTGAAAAAACAAACTAATTAAAGCAGAATATACTTTCTAGCTCTCTTCTTGATGGGTTACATTGAAATATTACTTCAAAAAGCTGAGTTCTTTAATATTATACACTGTAGATTATTTTATTTCTTAATTTTATGAGAAAATATTAATTATTAATTTTTTTATTAGACATTTTATACATCTATGATACCAAATCAGATCCTCAACAAAATCAAAATAATTGTTTTAAATTTAATGGGTGATTTTTAGAAATGATATAATATTGTTGTGGGAAAATAAACTGCAGGAGGGCACATAAACCCGGCGGTGACGTTCGGGCTATTATTGGCTCGTAAAGTGTCGTTGGTGCGAGCAGTAGCGTACATGGTGGCTCAGTGTTTGGGGGCCGTGTGCGGTGCGGGACTCGTGAAAGCGTTTCAAAAGGCTTACTTCAACAAGTACGGCGGCGGTGCGAACCAGCTCGCCCATGGCTACTCCAAAGGCACCGGCTTGGGGGCTGAAATCGTCGGCACCTTTATCTTGGTTTACACCGTCTTCTCCGCCACTGATCCTAAGAGAAACGCCAGAGACTCCCATGTTCCTGTACGTTCTCTTCTTCCTCTAATTTTTAAAAGTTTCCATTCTAGTCCCTCTAACATCTATTTGTTTTCCTAATTAATCTACTAGTAGGGTGGCTGTGCTGAATCTCTTATTGTATGAATGTATTCATTTGTCTTTGGGTTATTTGTCTGTTATTATTATATAGATTTTGTTTTTAGTAGTACTGAACTGCAACCCCATTAATGAATATTATATATGATACTCACTGCCATACTTTTATTTTTATCAATAAAACAAAGATTCAAATCAGTTTCAAAGCCCATCACCTCATCTGCAGTCGTTGAGATCCAAATATCGTTGTTGAATTTGTACTCTAACGAAGAAGAAAGCAAAAATAGTTTTAAATTTCCGAGATCCTAAAACTCCTAAAAACCCTTTATTTGTTTTCCAAGAAAATGATGGCATCTATTTTTCCATATATTGTGAACTCCATGCTTTCTTTACATGGGGACGTGGCTTTTTTCTTTCCCCATGTATGAATAGGATTCAATGTGAGTTCTGAAGCTGTATGAATCTTACGCATCAGCAGCGTGGCCATCAAGCCCCTTCAGCCTTACCATTTTTTGGTCACCTTTTTTTGGACACGTCATAATATTCTTTCCCCATTTTAAAAGAATTACCCCTTTTCTTCATCTTTCTCTTTTTACCTACACTTTCCTTTTTTAACTAAATCCTTATTATTCCTCCCACATGCCTGTCACGTCATTACCCTCCCTCAACTACTCTTCTTCTTCCTCCCTGATATTACACAAGGTACCCATCATTTTTGCCCTTTATCATATTTGACCTGACCATCGTTAGGTTCAAACAATGTTTCACCTCCTGGTTAAACAAGATAATGATTATGACTGTATTAATGTCACCTTTCCAGTGGTTTCAAAAGTAAAAACCATGACGATTAATATTTAAAGTGAACATCTTAATATTGTACCACTGTAGAGATCGGTGAACGAACAGCATTACTTGAAATCTTACTAAGGATAGATATCAACGCACGATTGATGATAGAAGCTTAAACTTTTGGGTTAATAAGAGATTTGAAAAAAGAGTTAAAAGGTAAACTTTAGGAGTATGTTTTTGTAAATTATTGGTTTTTATTATTATTATAATACTATTGGTTGGGGTTTCACGAGACTGAGTTTTCACCCTTGTGGGTGTCCATCAACTCATTGAAAAAAGGGGTTTGTTAGAGATCCAACTCTTTCATGTCACGTTTTCTTGTCTTTTTACTTTTTGCAAGTTTTGGTTACAAATGATTCAGTTTTTGACTCATATTATCACCTGTTTTTTTGTTTATTAGTCAAAGTTTTTAGCTTTCCATTTTCTTGTTTCTATTCGGACTCTTATTTTTTTTTTTTATAACTTTTAATTTATGTGTTCTTTGTCTCTTCTCCAGATTCCTCTTTAGATTCTTTCTGAAACTATTCTTTGCTTTCTTTTTTTTTTTTTTTCCTTTTTCGTTTAATTTAATGTGTTTCAAATTTTATCATTTTCTCGTTGAATTCAAATGTTATTTTACATTATTTTAATTAATTTAATGATCTTTTTATTTTGTTTTAAATAATAATAATAATAATTAAAGGTATTGGCTCCACTCCCAATTGGGTTTGCTGTGTTTATGGTTCACTTGGCCACCATCCCCATCACCGGCACAAGCATCAACCCTGCAAGAAGCTTCGGCCCTGCTGTTATCTTCAATAAGGAAAAACCTTGGGATGACCATGTTAGTATCTCCTTCATAATTCACACCCAGCTGATATTTAATTAGCTACCTTGTTTCTCCATTCAAACATAAGCTTATTTTTTTTTCAGTATTTTTGCATTAAAATTCTAACAGAAGTGTTATTGGGGTGGGCTTTTGTAGTGGATATTCTGGGTTGGGCCATTGATCGGAGCCGCCATCGCAGCCTTCTACCACCAGTTCATTTTGAGGGCCGGCGCCGCCAAAGCTCTCGGCTCTTTCAGGAGCAACCCCTCCGTTTGAAGATTTTTTTTTTAAAAAATTATATTATTTAACTTTTTGTTGGGGGCAATTGTTTCTTAAAATTGTTTGTTTGTACTTTCCTTTTAGTATTTTAACTTTTAAGTTGTGTTGTATTGTAATTTATAATGTAACCACTTGGCTTATTAATGTTCATTTTTTATGCCCCATTTGTTGTTGGCCAACAGTCCTATCCCTTTGTTAGTGTGTTAATAATGTGTGAATCTTTGAACATTTAAAGGTTACTAAACTTTATAATATAATCTGACTTTATGTAACATTCTCATATTGATGTGAAACATTATTTGTATTTCCAACATTTATTTTGAAGCTTTTGGATCTTGCAATAATTTCCATATAATATATCTAAATTTTAAAAGATATCGAACCATTAGTGGTTATTTGGAATTTCATATATTTAAACTATAAATTTGTCACATTTTATTGTTATGATTATAGACCGTTATTGTTCAACTTTAACAATAATGGTAATGATAATAGTATCAACAGTAAGAAACATGACAAATTCATCATTTTCATACTGCTCCAATAACAATATATATCGTGATAACAATAAAGTTAATGTAAAAGTAAAGAACTTTAAATAATATTCAACTTCAATCTAATTGAACACCTTTCATTTCTTAATCAAATTACAAGATTTGATTACAAATTTTAAGATGGGTACACATTTTATTGCTATTATAGAAACAACAAAATCAACTAAACCCCAATTTGTATATTACCATTAGGTGAACTTAATTCAAATATGTGTAAGAAGAAAGATAAAAATGGTAACTTCACCAAATGGATGAGAAAAAAATAAAAATAAAAAAAATAAACTTATTTTGCGCGAAAATGACGACGGGAGGAGGATTGAAAATGTGCCCTAAAATTTCAGTTTGTTTTAAACCAAAATTCAAAATAGAAGTCCACTTTTGTGAAATACTCTGATAGAAGTTTCATAATTCGTTCATCCCAATCGAGAGAGGAAGATGCATCTATGGCCTTCAACGAGGATCAGAGACTCTTTCAAGCATGCTTACATCAAAAAGCTTGAATGGAACCTCCACAGAATGAATATCCAAAAGCATCACCACCAATCTTCGACCAAACAGAACTTGTTGGATCAAGAAAAAGCTTCTGATGCTGCTGATGCCGAAACTTCAGAATCTTCCCGTTCAGTTTCGTTTGGCCAACGAGTACTTGAATTCTTCTCAGAACTCCTTCATCTTCTCTCCTGTTGTTATTGCTGCTATTGCTGCGGAGGTGATTGATTTTTCTTTCCCCTTTTCAAAATCATTTATGAAACTTGACTTGCATATACAATTTTCGGATTAGGCCCTAACTTTTAGTTCAGGAGAGGATTGATCTTGAATTTTGGGTTTAAACTCTCTATTTAATTTGTTACAAAAACTTAGTACCAACCCTGGATTTGTAATTGAGATGAATGCCCGCCCAGAAAAATAGAGAAAAATCCACACCGGTATGGTATTGGCCACCAACACTCCCAAGAAGAAATTAGTTATTGCTTAGAGAGTATAGAATTCGGGATGTATTTCAGTTGTCGAGAGCTCTCTTAATTATATAGAATTAAGTTTCATAAGGGTCCTTAGCTAATTAACTTCTCAAGTAATTAATCAAGCCATTACTAGCTGTGTAAATTATTGGATTTATTTCACTAGTGACCCGTACATGTAACAAAGTACAACGACATAATCTTTATCTTGGTAGAGTTGGCCTCCATGCTCAGGTATAATGGCTTTAGAGTCGACCGTATGCGAGTTTTTCTTTATTTTGCAAGGTGACCGTTCAATTTCTTCCAATAATTAAAATTCACGGTTGGTATCAAATTTCGGTATCAACATCTATGGTGGCTTTAATAGTTGGGGTTGAGAGTTTTGGTTGGGTTTGGGTATTGTTAAGAGTATACCGAAAAGATAAATTCGTTAGAGTTGGATTAAGTTGTTGAGTTGAATAGTGATCTAACAAATAGAGAACAGGAAGGCAAGTACAAACCAACCGGAATAGTTTCCTGATTAGTTCACTTGTTGGCTTTTGTGCTAATTTTGGTTCACAAGTAAGATTAATACAAATGCCATAGCTTGAAACTGATGCCGTAGTTCTTAGACTTTAGTTTTGCGGTTTAGAGGAGAGGTTTTCAATGTTTCATGGCTGTTTCTTGTAGATTTTTCATTTGAAATGGTAGTCTAGGGACTAAGGAAGCTTTGAAGGCTTTAAAGGATTTGTTTTGAATAAACCTTAATGCGAGAAATTAGCCTTGAAACAAGGCCTTTGAGCATTTAACAAGTCACTTCAGATAAGCTCTAAGTTTTCCGAAACGAAAAGGTGCAAAACGTTATCTAGTTCTTTAAAGTAGAAAATTTCCAGCAGTGTCTTACTATTTTCTCTTGATTAAAGAGTAGTTTAAGATTCTATTCCTTTAATGAAGTTCCATCGAATATGTGTTCAATGTCATGAACAGCTGTCTATTAGATAATGATGTTGCTGTTGGGTTGATGGATTGCTAAAACATCTAGATCCTTTGAATTTTATTTACTAAACTATTACTAGATCTGACTACTTAAATTGATGCTTCTAGGTTTGAAAATTCATATGAAACCCAACAAATGATTGCTAATATTATTGGAGAAGAATTTCAGTTGTTCAAAGTTTGAACTTAAACTTTTTGCTCAAATACCATGTTGAATTAGCACTTGACTTGATATATATGTATTCATCGACATTTTAATATATATTTTCAACGGTCATGATGCTTAAAGTTTGTTTTCTCTCTGATAGTTGAGAATGGTTCTTTTTTCATGATTCATCTGTGACGATTTCCTTCTTCTCAGATCTCTTTCAAACTGGGTATTATAGTTTTTGCACTATATTGGTTAAATTGCAAATTTGGTCCCTACAGTTTATAATTAGATTTTAATCTATGATTTATCAAAGCATAAGGAGTATTTATGAAGTCTTATCAAGGTATAAGGACTAAATTCTAACTAACTTTTAAAACTATAGAGGCTAAATTCTAACTTTCTCTAAACCAGAAACCATAGCGGTCGAATTTGCAATTTAACCTACCAAATTTGTTTGGCCTACATAATGCATCACAAGACCAAAATATTATAACTCATACTGCTAAAAATCTCGAGTTACTATTAACAGTTATTTCTTGAACTTACATCTGTCATTAAGCACCCATTTGTGGCCAGCTAGACTGTTTTCTCGTTACATTCATCTTCTATTATGAAAATTTTATTCATTAAGGAATATAGAGAATTCATAATAAAAGTGTGTTACAAACATTTGACATCAGCATCATGGTCTTGCAGCTTGCCTCTCCGATGAAGAAGAACATTAATATTGATGAAGAATAGAAGGTGGGAATTTTAGATAAAGATAGCTGATTGATGCAGATGATATTAACGTTATGTGTACTGTATAGCCTAGCCACATACAGGTAATTTTAGCATTAATGAACATTGACACATATTGATCTCCTTTCCTTTTCATTAGGTTGAAGATATTGTTAAACCAATAACCAATGAATAATAGATACAGCCAACTTGGATTTAGAAGCTGCCAACATAGCTCAGTTGGTCAAGACACATGCTCTAAAAATTTCTTAATGTGGCAAAAACAACAACAAAAAAAAAAACTTCTATTTCAGAGTTTCTCTCAAACAAGCTAGCTTTGGAAAATCTTTCTAGATATAAAATCATCATCAGGTATGATATTAAGTACGCTAAAAGATATATTTATAGAAGACTTTAGCTTGGCTTAAGGAATTCATCATCACCGAGAACATCGTGGTCGATTTGAAGGGTATATACTCTTTACCAAGTCTATTAAGGATCGTAATGTACATGAGAAAGCTGGATTTGGGATTTGGTAAGGGGATTCAAGAGATTCAACATACCTTCCTCCAAACTCCAAAGTCACCATCCGAACCATTGGCAGATCCAACACTTTATTTTCGTCTAGTTTTAGGCAAGTCTAAATAATGAACTTGACGCCTTAAAACGATAGTTGAATAAACTTTGCACCCATCGTCCGAGGGATGGTACAAATGCTTTGATCACTTAGAACAAATAGTTTTTATAAGGACAACTGACACGAAAACACAAATTAAACCTTCTTAAATAACGACCATTGAGAATGAAGGAATGAAAATGTCAACTCACCCCTCCTATCAACGTTAACCTATCGAAAATTTGAAAATAGGACTTCATAAAAAATTATCCATTTAACATTGTGACCATAAATTTGGGTAATAGATTCAGTAATTTTATTTTACATGAAAATTATTGGTATGATTTATTAAAAATAAAGTAATATTAAATGCGGACAGTGTTCTTAAGGTAGAAGTAGAACACGAAAACGCAAACAATTAAAAGAATCCCCAACCACCTCCCATATCCTCAATAACTACCCAATAGCTCATCACTTTCACCCATTCCTAATTTTCCCTCGTCATAAACGCAACCTTTCATTGTGAACTGAAAATCTCCGACCGCCAAATGGTTCACCCGGTCGAAGACGCCGACGAGCGGAGCCCCTTCGGCTCTCTCACCGCCGATGAGTTCTATGCTCGTCATTCTGTGACTCACGGCTCCGAATTCATCACCAATTCCAGAGGCCTTAAACTATTCACTCAATGGTGGATCCCGCAACCTCCAATCAACCCAATCGGAATCATCGCCATCGTCCATGGCTTCACCGGCGAATCTAGCTGGTTCATTCAACTCACCGCCGTCCACTTTACCAAGGCCGGATTCATCACTTGTGCCATTGATCATCAAGGCCATGGATTCTCCGAAGGCCTTCAGTATCACATACCTGACATTAATCCCGTCGTTGAAGACTGTATTTCCTTTTTCGATGCATTTCGTGGTCGTCACTCGCCGTCGTTACCTTCCTTCCTCTACTCGGAATCCTTGGGCGGGGCGATTGCTCTTCTCATCACGCTCCGTCAGAAATCGACGACGGAGAACTCTCGACCGTGGAATGGCCTTGTTCTCAACGGCGCCATGTGTGGAATCAGCGGGAAGTTCAAACCACCATGGCCATTGGAGCACTTTCTATCTCTAGCTGCTGCTTTGATTCCGACTTGGCGCGTGGTTCCCACGCGCGGATCAATACCGGAGGTTTCCTTTAAAGTGGACTGGAAACGGAAGCTTGCGACGGCGAGTCCCCGACGCGTGGTGGCGCGTCCCAGAGCGGCAACCGCGCAGGAACTTATGAGAGTGTGCAGAGTGTTGCAGGAGAGGTTCGAGGAGGTGGAGGTTCCATTACTGATAGCGCATGGCGGCGACGATGTGATCTGCGATCCGGCGTGCGTGGAGGAGCTATACCGACGCGCCGCCAGTAAAGATAAGACGCTGAAGATATATCCAGGTATGTGGCATCAGTTGATTGGTGAACCTAAAGATAATGTGGAGCTTGTGTTTGGGGATATGGTTGAGTGGCTCCGAAGTAGGGTTGCCGGGGATGGTTCTGCTACGGTGGCCGGAGGAGAGTGACCCACCGCCGTGGCTCACCGGAAAATTTGGTGGAGGGATCGAAGCGCAGTTATGTCAATTTAATGTTGCTTTTTAATAAATGTTGGTTAGTTTTGAGGGTTTTGTCTGGTAATTTCTAGTACTCCACTAGTGAAAAATACGTCAAATCTAAATAAATTAATCATTTAATAATATGTCAAATAATAAATAAAAATAGTATAAATTTTTTCTTTTCACTAAGAAGGGAAAACTATTTTTTTTTAAATATAATTTAGTACAATTGAATTAAGTGATGGAATTTTGAACGTCTAGGATGATATGTGATTCCAATTAAACTTAATTTGACTGGAAACATGTTTAATTGATTGAAAGATCCTTATAACAAAGGGTAATGTGAACCTAATATAAATAATAACTATTTTTAATTTATTTGAAAATTGGTTAAATGTTTGTTTATTAGCTTTTTTTTTCTATAGAAATTTATAAATACAACAAAATCTGTAATTAATATAGGGTTGTTTTCGACACTATTACAAGGAAGAATGAAAACCATAATCGATTAATATTCTAAACCCTAAATCTATAGTTAATATTCTAAACATTTTGTTTATTACTAAACCTTAAATCCTAGTTCAATTAAAACCCGAGGGTTTAATACGAAAAATTTTGTTATATGTAATAGTATTTGTAAGAGTTTGGTTCAATTAGTAGCCGAGTGTATCAGTAACACAAAGTTTTCTATTCTCTTTTCCTCTATCCCAATTGTTTGTCTATATAAAATATCCAAAAAGTTTATAACCATCCAATTCCAATCTACTTGACCGTTGTGAAAAACGACGACGTTTGAATTTCATCGTAAACGAAACGCAACCATTACGGTAGCGGTGAGGCTATATAAAGGCAACAGCGGGAACTTGGAAGCAAACTGAATGCAACAAAATTGCGCGGGAAGAATTGGTGGTTCTTTGAAATTGCTCGAGAAGAGTAGGACCACATCATGCTTCGAACTTCGAAGAAACTGGTGCCTTATGATATCGCAAACAGGTATTTCAGATGAACGATCTTTCTTTCCGATTATTGCACGAGTCAGTGATTTTCATTCCAGAGAACTTAATCGCTTCTTCTTTAATCTTAATTTCGTGTAGGTTTAAGTGGTCATTCTTTAGTAATTTATGTATTCTGTATAAGCATTCTGAATTTTTTACGTTTTTGGAATGATGGATTTGTTATACGGTCCTGAGTTATCAAGAACTAGCACGCATTTAGAGTAAAAACTTTTATATCCTTAACTTACTCCATCTTCTATATCCATAAAAAAGAAATTGATGTTCGCATAGCGAAGATTATTATTATTTTTGTATAATAATTGCAGTGCGATTACTCATAAGTCCTAATTAATTTTCTAAATGTGAAGTTTCTCCCTTCCCAGAAGTATGGCTTGAACTTTTTGTTCACATATATCACCAACTTTTGTTAAATGTTAGTTAGCAATCTCGTTGTTGCTGTCTAAATAAATTCTATGGAGAGAAATAGGTTACACATCAGAGCTTGTATCTAACTTTTCAGGTGGTGTACAAATAATTACCGCTACCTCCTCCTTGATCGACCTCAGAATTTCCAAGACCTGCAGATTGATAAACAGATAACAGTTCAGGTTGATGCAAAGTTATTTGCTATGAGATTGGTAGAAAAATATGAGGAAAAAAAAAAACAGAAAACAGACGTGCAGGGATATTACATCAAAATATTGCTGCAAAACTGGTGATTGTTGTTTTAGAATCGAGTATATCTTCTTAATCAAGCTAAGAAGTATATCCACTTGATCCCCTAAAAGATCCACCTAAAGAATATCAAATAGGAAATGTGGATAAAACAATTAAATGACAGAAAATTATTCTCAAACTTGGCTGTACAACGATTGAAAAGCATCTGTATTATCAGAAATTGAGAACAGAACCTCATTTTCAGCTTTTCTGAGATTTTGACATCTTCTGATGAAGGCCTTCTTATAAAGTGATTCATTTTCTCGCAAAGAAGCCATGACACGAGGCAGTGGATCCAAAGTATGCTTCATTTCTTCTAATCTATCAATAGTAAAATGATTTACGTTTATGCTCTTTTGGAACTAAATTTATCAACAAGTTTTCTTTTTTTTTTTTCTTATTTGGTTTCATAACAGGGGCAGGAAAGACCTATGAGGTTAGTACCTAAGCATTATTGCTTCCAATTTTTTATTTGCGATCAGCTCAAAATCATATGATATATGTGGAAGCTCCATAAGTTTTAGGGACTTAGAATCTGACTTGTTTAGCTCCATATCGTGAAGTTCTAAGATAGATGACTTCTTTATTTTGCATTCCTGCAGTCTGTCTAATCCTAAGTCATTTATAGAGCAATAATCTTCCATTGTCTCCTTGAAGACAACATGATATATATCATCTTTAATTTGGGCTTCAATGTGGTTACTTTTCATGGTTTCATCCAACTGATCGAACATATTCCTAATGAGATCTCTGCATATACCATCTGAAATCAGGATCTCCAATTCCCAGCAACTTAAATCATCACAAAACTTTTCTCTCAACCCTTGGAATAAAGTGATGTAAATTGCTTCCTTCATTATGTTTTGAAATTCTCTGTCCTCTCTTTCTTGCCTAAGCAAGCAAATTTGGTTTTGTATTCCGCCGTTTTCTTCATCCTGCAGTTGATGCATCTTCCCCCAGACATCTGCCAAAGTATCGACACCGGATTTCTGCTTATGATTTTCTACAAATATTTGCTCCCCTTTCTCTAGAGGAATGTCTTCTTCCTTAAAATCCTCATTTTGGTCTATAATTTTGTTAACCTTAGCATTCAAAATTATTGAATTCTCCACTTTCTCTAGTATTTCTTGGAACCTCCTTTTCAAGCTTTCAGGACTTTCCTCTCTCCTTAATGACAATGAAGTTTTATCATGAAGCATTTCTGGATTCAATTGATCCTGTTCTGCTTCTGACTTATTTTTCTTCATAATTGACTCAAAATCCAAAATGTTGCACTCTCGGGACTGCATTTCATATTGGCCAATAACAGGTTTGAGATCCTCAAACAAGCCTATAACTTCATTCATTAAATCCGACCAACGTCTGTTTGCCGAAACTTGCTTCTCTTTCCTTGTCACTTCTGCTTCTAGATCCTCTTGACAATCCTTCACAAATCCCTTAAGCAGGATAGATATTATGTCATTCTCAATACTTGACTTTAGTTGCTGCTCTATTGCTCCCATCTCAGAAACCAAAATGGCACTATGCATCTTTCCAAACGCAATATCAAGAGTTTCCTTCAAAATATCAATGTCTGATCCCATCTCTTCAACTCTTATTACGTCGTTGATACAACGATTCCGTTTGGTCTTCACCTTAGGCTCATAATCACCATCAAACTCGAGTTTTCCTTTCACTTCACCAAATTCTCCATCTCTATTCTCATCATCCTCACCTTCACGTGGGCTAAGGTTGGAACTTCCAGCACTTCTTGATCTTTCAAGTTCAAGATCTTCCTGTGAAGAAACCAATTCCCTCTCTGTAATTTCCAAAGCCTGCCTTAACTTCACCTCGCTCTCGAATCGATCTGCCAACTCTCTATCTTTCTGTAGGATGGCAAGTTCCGATTCGTAAAGGCGTCGTTGAAGGCGGTTTCGTATTTCTGCCAAGCCAGCAAGCACTTCTTCATGGCTAGTTTCGGGATTGTGAGTGTCAGTTTCTTCTTGAACAAATTTGATACAACCATCCAATTGCATTACGGATAACTCGTAGAATTTTGATATCTCATGTAATCTCTCTATAACTCCTTCTCTAGACTTGACTCTTTGGTGAGCTTTATCCATTGCACGATGCACGATCAACATCATGGTTGAATCTACTATTGACACTTTGAATCTGCCGTCGATCACTCCAAAAATTCCATCCATGTTTAATTTTCTCTCTTGAAAACGAAAGCTACGAAAAGAAAGAAAAAAGGTTTGTCAAATAAATTCCAAGGCATTGTTCGTATGTTGGCTTAATATGTGGATTGCATTGGCATTAGGGAATTCTTAGGAATAGGCGAATTGGAAGGATTGTGATCCTTCAACTTAGCTTTACAGGAACCAAAATCTAAAACCACGCGCCCAAACAAATGGTGGGAAAGGCAAAGCAACCCCCGACTATTTATGGCATGTTTAGAATTGATTTTAGATCGATTAAAATCTATTTTCAAAATTAGTTTTAAAGTATTCAAAATCAATTTAAAAATTAATATTAAGTTGATTTTCAGCGACTAAAAATATATTTTGAAATGTTTTTAAACACACACAAATGAATTTAACCACTTCAAAATAGAATTTGTACGTGATAATTAATTTTATTTTGTTTATCTAAAGTGTTATTTTTAAGATGAAATTTGTTTGTTGGACAATGAATTTTCGAAGATATTAATAATATGTAAAACTTTGATTTTCTTTTAAGTTTGTTTTGATATTTGTGAAAGATTGACAAATTGCAATACATTAGTATTTATCTACCATGAATCATAAACTCAAAATCCTAAATAATTTCAAATGTGACAAAATAACAATGAGATGTTTTTTTTTTTTTTTTTTGTCACTTTACTATATTTAATTTAGTAAAATAGTTGGTCTCATATATATATTAAAAAAGGGAGAAAAAATGTAGATTTAGATTTAAAAAAACGAGTAGAAAACAACAATTGAATTGGTTGGTTGGTCATAAAGTAGGAAAAGGCAGCCGGCTAAGGGAAGCTAAAATTTGATCTGCTCTGGCTATTATTAATCTTTGTTCGATAGAAGTAAAGTTATGAATGGGTAATCTGTACATTTGAATGAACAATATATGCCATTGTTATTAACGTTCAAACTTCCATAAGTTTTTTTCACAATATAATCTTCAATTGCAAACAAACAAAACAGGACAACCCTAAAATTAAATGGCTTCTCACATTAATCTTCTAAGTGAGAAGTTTATATATGTATATGTATATGTATATGTATATTTGTGTATTGTGTTCATCTTAATCATACTCAACACTCATGGCTAAAAGGCTTACAATTTTTGTTTTTATTTTTATTTTTGTGTTTCTTCATGTCACACATTTGACTTTTTCACAAGACGCATCTCCTCCTCCACCACCATCCAACACGACTGAGACTCCACCTCCGCCTCCGCCATCCAACACAACTGATACTCCGCCTCCACCTCCACCATCCAATACCACTGACACTCCACCGCCGCCCCCGCCATCCAACACAACTGACACTCCACCACCACCGCCTCCCCCATCTAACACAACTGGCACTCCTCCACCACCTCCACCATCTAACACAACTAACACTCCGCCTCCACCGTCGCCATCTAACACAACTGATACTCCTCCACCACCACCATCTAACACCACTGACACTCCTCCGCCACCGCCCTCCAACACAACAGACACTCCACCTCCACCGCCACCATCCAACACCACCGACACTCCCCCACCGCCATCTAATACAACTAACTCATCTCCACCACCGCCACCTAATTCCACCATTATCTCACCACCTGCACCACCGCCTAATGTGAGTTCATCTCCGCCACCGGCGCCGACGACGAACGAAGCATTGAAGGAAAAGGGTGGTGGAAATTCAAAAGGATTGAGCGGGGGACAAAAGGCAGGGATTGCATTTGGAGTGATCGTAGGAGCAGGTTTGTTGGGATTTTTAGGATTAATTTGCATCAAACGTCGTAGTAATTCAAGAAGAAGCCGTTATGGATATGCTGCAAGAGACGCAATGCTTTAACGGAACGGATTCTTTTTTCGAACGTTTCCCTCCATAATTTCTTCTTCCATAATTTGCTCAACTTTATGTTTTTCTTAGAGAATTTAATTATTTACAAATTATGTCAAATGAGTGCGATTTAGGTTATAATTTTGTCCAATATAAATTGAATTATTATCGCTAGTATTTAGTTATTTATTAACCTTTCTCTCTTACCAAAATATTCTTGGATGAAATAAATGCAATAATACAAGGTTACAATCGTCATTGAGTTTTTTTTTTTTTTTCATATTATGGTCCTTGAAATGAGAAATTATATTTTCTTGGGCAAAAGTTAAATATAAATCTTTAATAAGGTCCATTTATGAAGTTACCTTAATTATATTTTCTTTGAGTTTTCTAGTACAAATAATTGTGGAGATGAAGAATCTAACGTCTTATCCCTATAATTAAAGGTCATGTTTATCACTGTTCAACTAAGCTTCCTTTAACTGAAATTTTGCATTTAGATCTTTAACAAATTTTAAATTTTTAAAAATTAATTGATGCATTATATAGAAATATTTACAAATATAGTAAAATTGTACTTATATCTATCACTGTAGTGGTATACACAATAATACACATCTATTGCGATTCACCTTGATTGAAAAAAAAGTTGCTATTTAAAATAATGTTCCTAATATATATGAATTTTAAATTTAATAAAAAAATACTCTCATTCCTTCTAAATGTTGGTGATCCAATTATCTAATTACAATCTATATTTTATGAGCTACAATGACCAAACTTTTAGTTGAGTTAGTTGAGTTAATTTTGAAGGACAAAATATTATATTATTGAAAGAAAGAGCCAAATTCCATCCATTAAATTAATTTTGTAACTAAAAGTTTTGTATACTAATGTATCATCAACATAGTGGTATTCCACCTTAAATTATAAAACATGTTGATATGACACACCACAAATTAAATAAATAAATCCTATTCCTTTTAATATGGGAATTTTCCCTATTTAACCCAAACATATTATAATGTTGAGTGTGCCCACGTGTCTAGCGCTCATTCGTTTTCATTTCTTTGGAAGACCTCATCCATCCATATATATTTTATCCCAAATATTGGTAAGCTCTTATTTGAATCCAAAAGGTTCCCTTTATATATCATAAAACCAATTTCACTTTATAGACTTAAAATATGAAACTTTATTATAAAAATAATATATATTATATATATATATATATATATGAGTAGAAGTTAGAAGAATTGTAGTTAATCGAATACGAAGTTTGTACCATCATCCATCACAACTAAAACACATCAATTTCATTACTTGTTAATGTATTACATTACGAGTCTCAGGACTAAAACTCTCAAGATTAGAATAACTATACTATTTGCTCTAAATGCTCCATTAATGAGTAGTAGAGTTTTAGAGTGGACAACATTTTATTTATCTTCTTCAATTTTGAGCTGCATCAAAAGCTACTAACTAATACGTATATCGATTTAATTAGATTTCTCGTTAGTGATCTATAACTAATTCTACTCGATTTCATTGAAAAGCAATTAAAAAGTCATTAAAAAATGTCTCTTTTTTTTTTAAAAAAAAGAAAATAGTATGAATTTAACGAGACAACTAATTAACATGTAAGAATTCAATGTGATATTATATATTTATAATAAATTTATGAAAAATGGATTATGTAATTAAGTCTATGGTAGGAAGTGATATAGATGATAATAAATTTTAAAATATATAAAAATATTTGCATGTCTTAAAAGAAATATTATTTTAGTATATCATCAGTTAAAAATCAAAAGAAAAAAAGAGATGAAATATTTGAAATTAAAATAGAATAAGGTACATAAGAAAATTTATTCCCAAGGAGAATGGGACCAAAGGGATATAGTAATATTCTAAGGTTACTCACCGCCACGTAAGCAAACAGGTGGGCTCCACCCGAATCCGATCAAAAGGGTATTTTTGTCACATCATACATTTTTAGATTTTTTTCTACCAACGAAAATGAAATAAAATAAAATGTTTAAATATCATGACAATGAACTCTCCTTTTTTCGTTCAAAGCTAAAATCAATAGGTTTAATCCAATCATTTAACAATCTTACCGGATTCTACTTTTAAAATACTCATTTTTATTTATATACTTTTAGCTTTAATTTAATTTATCTGTGAACTTTCTATTTAATAAGTCGGAGTTAAAAGTTATATTTTTAAATTTTGATTTAGTTGTTATAATAGTATTAGAAAGTTTAATGATAATTGACTAAAAAATATAACATTTTAAAAATATGAATTCTAAAATAAATAAATAAAAATGAACAAAATAGTATTTAAATCAAAATAAATATAAGGAAAGCGTGTTAATGACAAACAATGTTGAGTGCGGCTCCATCTTCCTCTTGCCGACGGGTTGACGATGGGGCCCACACTAACGACAAGAGCGCGGGAGACCATATATATATATATATATATATATATATTAAAATTTATCAATTTTCCCAGCAAATTTGACCGTTGCTCGTGGTTAAAAACAAGAGAACATGAGCCGTCCGATTAAGCACCATGAATCCACGTAGACACCTAGCTAGTGGTTGAAGAAAATGAAGCCGAACCCATGGTTAAGTGCGGCTGTGCTGCTGTTAACCTCCCCCGGGGGTTTCACTGATAAACGTGACAACAAAACTCATTAGTTGTAACGGTGTCGTATGTGTCCTGGGGGAAAAACAAAACGGTGTCGTATGTTCTATACGTTTTCACTGTCTCTTCTTTGTGGCCATAGCTGTAAACTGATGCCAGCCATTAAACATATTAATTTTTGCTATATGGATATATTAATTTTGCACAAATTTCAAATTTTATAAACTAAAATGTGTAATTTAATTATACGTTTTTTTTCAATCCAAAACATGTGATTAAACTAAACTATGCTAATTAATTTATGTACTTTCAAAACATTAATTTATTTTAATTTTCATTTTAATGATCACAATTATTATTTCTGGTAGTCTCTCAGAAAGTAATTAAGTTTTTGTTAAAGGATAATTTCCACATTCCAAAGTTCCTTTTCTCCACTTTAGTCCGTGATTTGTTCTTTATTGAAAACTTTTAATTGATTTAAACTTTAATTTAATTCAATTTAATTTAAAGCTTTTTTTTACGTATATAATTTTTTTGACAATATATAAAGGTGGAAGATTGAACTTATAAGATTAGTCATAGGGATGAAAAATTAAACTTTATTTTGCTTTTTTTAAATATTTTGAAAATTTACAAACAATTGTACTTTATTGTCCTTTTTAGATAATCGTATATTTGATATTTTTTTATTAGCAAATAATAAATAATTCAGAAAAAGTTTATATTTAAAAATCATATATATATATATATATATCCTATTGCAGCTATTTTTTACAGCAACATTAAAATTTGTTTGGGTATTAATCTTACTTTTCCCGTTTCTCAATCTTAAATTTTGATGTGATGAGTATGAATGTTGACATATTCAATATACTCTCTTTCTCTCTCTTAATTACTTATTTATTAATTAATCTCGTATTCACCGTAATTAGAGTGGATGCAATTAAAGATACAATCTGTGTATAAGCCATAGTCTATACCTAATCAGCATGTTTGTTAAGTGTTATCATCTTAGTGGCAATATTTGTTGGTGGGTGGGGAATATGCGAGAACGTGTACCAATATGATGTTGAGTCGAGTGCACTTCAATGACTAAGTTAGTATCGAAAGTATTTGATTTAGTTAAGCACAAATAGTACAATTGCTTACACTTTGAGATTGTTGTTGTTGTTATGCTCTAACTCATGCTAGGAGATATGTTTGGATTTGTAATTAAGAAGATTTTGCAAACTTTAGGGTGTGTTTGGATTTAGAATGCATTTTCAAGGTTTAATTTACAAATTAAGTCATTTTGAAAGAAAAAAAAAAAAAGAGTGTTTGGTAACTATTTAAAATAGTTTTTTAAGTTTATTTTAGAGAGTTTTATCAAACGAGTTTAAATAAAAATGATTTTTTTGAAAAGAAATATTTTTTTAAGTAAATCCAAACAAGCCCTTAAATTCATTTTAGAGAAAATTCTTAATTTACAACCACACCGAAGTTCACCAAATAATGTGATAACTATACATAACACTAATCCTCTATCATAATCATAAAAATAGTCTTATAAATCGAAACTTTAAACTTGCTTGAGTGTTTAAAATTATATTATATTGACTGAATCACAAACAAATCGACAATTTCAAGTTTGAAATTCTAAAAACAAATGTCTTCACTATTCTCAATAGGTCAGTTACATATTCAAAATTTCAATGGGTGAAAGTATTTACTAACTTTTTAATTCTATCGACACACTTTTAGACAGTGATAAAAAATTATCAATATTTATCATCAATATAATATAAATTTTTGTTATATTTAGAAATATTTTACTTTATTTTGATATATTTGAAAATTAGACTGTTCTAAATATAAAAATTGGATGTTAGGCACAAACTCCAAAATAAATTTTGTAGATATATTAATAAAATTATAAAGAAAAATGTTCCAATTGAGTTATGCTTATGCTCATCCTTAAGCCTATCATTTAACCTAAATCCATTTTTTCACTATCAAAAGTACACCACCAAACCCAAAAAGAAAATAAATAAATTAAATAAAAAATAAAATAATAATGGGTCTAAAAAAACAGGATAACCACTATTTATATATATATAACATTTAGAATATTAATATGTTTAAATAATAATTATTAAAAAAAAACAAGACATGCTCTGCAACGACTGATTTTTGAGCTCTTTGGTTTCGTCGGCTATTTCCTTCTGCCGCTATTTCCCTTCCCTTTTTCTTCACAATTCTCAATTCTTATTTCTTCTTCTCTGTTCCTTGGTACGAAGAAGAAAAGGGAAGCCATTTCTGTATATTCATTCATAAACAAACCACAATTCTGTTTTTTTTTTTTTTTGAAGTTTTGATTGCTAAAACGGACAATCGGTCTTTGCTGTTCACAACCACCCCAATTCTGTTTTCTCTAACACATTTCAGGGGCCTCTTCTTCATGCCGTGATCTTCGAGGCCTTTCTGTGTTCCTGTGTTCTTCTTCACCTTCACCTTCACCTGCTTTAACCCTTCTTTTTCTTTTTTCATTCTTTCAAATGACCACCAATTTCTTGGAAATGCAAGAACCCAGCATTGATACGGATAAGCTCAGCTACGAAATTTTTTCTATTCTCGAGTCCAAGTTCTTGTTTGGGTATGATGATCAGAAGCTTTGGATACCCAAACAGATCTCTCCCCTTATTGATTGCATCCCTCAACCCGAACCCATCAATGCTGTTTCCGCCCTTAAGAATCAGAGGGGTAAAATCTGCATTCTCACCATTGATAGCGGCGGCATGCGGGGGATTCTTTCCGGTAAGGCTTTGTCTTATCTCGAACAAGCTCTCAAGACCAAGTCCGGCAATCCAGACGCTAGAATCGCCGATTATTTCGACGTTGCTGCCGGAGCCGGTATTGGAGGTATTTTCACGGCCATGCTTTTCGCAACCAAGGACCAGACCCGTCCAATCTATAATGCCGACGACACGTGGCGCTTCCTCGCTGAACAAGGGAAACGATTCTACCGTTCTTCTTCAAGTTCTGGAAACGCATTTTTCCGGCGGCTTCGTAAACCTCGCGGTTCATCCTCCGCCGCCACCGCTACCGCCGGTTTGGAGAAGGCGATGAAAGAGGCGTTTGTAGAGAATGGAAGAACCTTAACGCTTAAGGACACTCTGAAACCGGTTCTAATCCCTTGCTACGATCTTTCCAGTACGGCGCCATTTCTGTTCTCTCGAGCCGACGCTCTCGAGACGGAGAGTTTCAATTTCCGGCTATGGGAGGTTTGTCGAGCCACGTCGGCAGAACCGGGGGTGTTCGAACCGGTTCCAATGCAGTCCATCGACCGCCAAACGCAATGCCTGGCCGTGGACGGTGGATTGGCCATGAGCAACCCAACAGCTGCGGCGATCACACACGTGCTGCACAACAAGCAAGAGTTCCCGTTCGTGCGAGGGGTTGAGGATCTTTTGGTTCTGTCTCTAGGGACTGGTCAACTGTTTGAGGTGAATTACGATTACAAGGAAGTGAAGGGGTGGAAGGCGAAGGAGTGGGTTCGGCCTATAGCTCGAATCTCCGGCGAGGGTGGGGCCGACATGGTGGACCAGGCGGTGGCCATGGCTTTTGGGCAGTGTAAGAGCAGTAATTACGTGCGAATTCAGGTACGGCAATATTCTTTGTTCTGGAATTCCCCTCCCTTATAAGTATAAACAGTTTAATCAATTCGTAAAATATGATTTTGGCTTTGTTGATTAGTTTTGGTCTATTTTTGGGTGAATATTATTGAGGTCGCTGTTGGACATGGATTGATATTGGTGGTATTGTGGACAGCCTGTGGGATGGTCAAGAAATTATCCTCCATCACCTTCTCCCTTCATTTGTTTGTTTCCTTTTTAGATTTTATTGTTCCCCTTATTTTTCACACCACTTCTTCTAACTTAGGTTAAAACTCCCATTTTTTGTTTTTTAACTTGCATACCCATTTTTAAGAATCTTTGATTTCAATAGTGATTCGAGTTCATGATCGTTTGATTTCCGTACCTTGTTTCTTCGAACACTCTCCTGACTTGTAGTCTTGCAAGAAAACTTGAAGGAGGAAATGATGTTACAGGAGTAAAACTCTTTTGGTACTGTATTAAATCAGGTGCTGAATGTTGATAACATGATAGAATTCCTGAGTTTGAACTCTTGAATTGTCGTTTTCTTTTCGATTTACTATTGAATTTCACTTTTTAGGTTTTTGAGAAACTTTTAACCCCACGAGTAAAGGGGAGTGTTGGAGCGTTGATGTAATATTAAATTTACTAAACTTGATGTTCTATAGAAGAAATATTATGGCTTAAATTTCAAGTGCCAGAGCGTTATGCATCTGGATCTTTGAAAGGGAACTGACCTTCATTTCTAACTAGCTAACACTTTTGTCAGTTTGACAAAAGAAAAAGGTGGTGAAGACTATAAGAAATGGGTTTTTGTTTTCATGACGAAAGGGAATTGGTTTTTTTTTCCTTTTTGACAAAAATATTACATTTTGAATTAGGTAAAAAGAGATTTGAAGATTCATAAAAGAGAGAGACATTGATTTTGACCACAGGATCTATAAGAATGAACTTGATTTTCAGGTACATAGTAAAACGAGCTAATCAAGGGATTTGTATTATTTCTCTGCTTTTAAGGGAACTAAAACGTAGACTGTTTCCCAACTCTTGCACCAAAAGATGGTAAATTTTGGCACTTTACTTTCTTCAAATTGCTATCTTTAATTTTAAGATTTGCCCCTTTCTTTTTAGTATTGAAGGAAAAAGGGTACCCATCGCTGGTATGTCTTCTTACGGAATGCCAATTGTCTTTGTTGAACGCAATTAAGTTGCACCATCTAAAATTGTCACTTGTCACTTCAACTATTACTCTTGTCCATATGTTTTGGCTTGCATTATCCCAATTTGGGACCCATCTTCTCACTAAATTTATTTTGTAAAAAAACTTGGGGTACTCATATTATTAACTCTTTGAATTAACTGCTCTTTCTTCAACTACTTTCTACCATTCAATATAAAATCTTCATTTTTACTTCTCTTGGTATAGAATAAAATCTTCAGGAGGTAGGGTCTATCAGGGGTTTGTCTTTATTACAACAAATTCTTTAATTTTTTAATGATATTGGGAGAACTTCAAAACTGGATTTTACTTACTTTTCACCATAGCTGTTACTGCTATAGTGATCATCTTAAGATATATTGATCAATGAATATTTAATTTCTAATTGTTACTATTTATGGGGGTTGCTAGGCAAATGGATCCAGTAGTGTTCAATGCGGTCCTAATGTGGAAACAGATCCAAGTTCTAGCAATGTAAATATGCTGGTTGGATTAGCAGAAGAGATGCTGAAACAGAAAAATGTTGAATCTGTTCTGTTTGGAGGGAAGAGGATTGGTGAGCAGACTAATTTTGAGAAACTTGATTGGATTGCTGCAGAGTTGGTTTTAGAGCATCAGAGGAGGAGTTGCAGAATAGCTCCTACTGTTGCTTTCAAGCAAGTCTTACCCTCAAACCCATAGAAAAAAAAAAAAAAAAAAAACTCAAGAGATAGAAGAAAAGGTAAAAACATAAGCCTTTATTTAAATTTCTCTGTAAATTATATATCTTGTGAATCTTGTGGCTGAATTTCCTTTTCTCTCTCTCTATATATAATCGGAATGTCAGGTCAGATCCCAATTTCTTGCATTATATACCATAGATCCTAAGTCATATTTTCTACTTGAGTCTTACCTTTAAGTGTGGGCTTTTTAAGGGTATCTCCAAGCTAATACAAACTTCCACATATCTTCGTATGGTATGGTATTGTCCACTTTAGATATAAATCCTTTCGATGGAAATAATTGTCCTCAATTATATACCATAGATCTCTCCGAAATCCAACATTTGAACATCCATAGCATCCAAACAAAAACTCTGTATTAGACTTATCTTTTCCTGTCCCATGTTGTGGCATGTAGTGTAGGGGGGAAGGGAGAAGCTTGTTTAATGAGTTCATTTTTTTAAAATGGTCTTTTTATTAATAATAATAGAGAAAGAAGGAGATGAGAAAAGAATTGTATGCATGTTGAGAGTATGACAAAGCTTTCGGTTTGATTTGTTGTGTTCTGAAAAGAAATAAAGAATAATAAGGGAATGAATTATGGAGGCAAAGTCAGTCACAAGCATAATATATAAGATTGTCAATTTGTAGGTTTGTCTGGGGTCTCCTAATCCTTGTCGTGGCCTAGAAAGAAAAAAAAAAGATTAAAAAAGCTAATGAATGATTTGTTTGTTTTAACCATTAGAAAAACAGGTGAGTTAGGGGAAGGGTACCTGTTGTTATGCCACCGACACTTAGTAAAGCTAAGAGAATCAAGGATATTCTGGTCAATGTCTTCCACATTCAATTCCCAAACCTGTCATTCTGTAACTGCCGGAAATGAATCAATTCCTGTACTTCTATTTGAAATCTGATTAAGTAGTAGCTGTTTTATTAGGTTTGACCAGTAATGATAAGGTCGTGTGGAAGCCAAACTGAGCATAGCTGAATCTAACACACAAGGGTCTTAGTAACCACAAGGTTGATGACTCTATGGTTCGAATCTTCCTTACTCTTCCCAATTGTATTGTGGAAAATTCTCCATTTTTGTAATAGAATTTGCATTTTAGCCCCCCTAACATTTGTTCTCCTCTTCAAATTTAAAAGTTTCAACTTAGTCCTTGTGAGAACTGTTTAATGTATTGATTTCTTAGAATATGTAGAACTAAATATGTTTATGTAAAACCCAAAGGGAGTTGGGTAAGAGTCAAGGTAAAAGTGGTTTTTTAGTGGTGAAGAAAATAAAGACCTGCAAAGTATAGGAACATCATGTTGGTAGAATACTGGAATGAACTTTTTGACAGACAGTAAAGCAGTAGAAAAAACAGGGGAAGTTAGTCAGTCAGAAGGGAAACCCTACAGATGAACATTTTATTTTTGAAAAGCATAGCAACAACCAACAAAGCTACTAATTTTGGTCAGGTTTTTGGGAGAAGTAAAAGCTTAGGCCAATTGTTGCCCATTCAAGCACGCCTATATACCCACTCTATCTTTCTCTCTCACCCTCCCTTCCTACCTTCTCTTTTTAGCAACCTTTATTTAAAAATTTAAAAACAATTTGTCTTATCCTCTGGATTAAATATGCTTGCTTCTCTTTTATTTCACTTTATTATTTAATTCTCTCACATTTAATAGTTAAAAGCATATAGAGTTAGATTGTTGAGTACACGTCTGACTTCTCTATTTCTTAGTACAACAAATAAAGATAAGAATTTGAACCTCCTTGAGTGGTTGAACTTGTACGCACTCTAAAACTTATTAAAGTTAATGATGTCTGTTTTGAGTACAAAAACTGGGGAGTCGGAGATTGAATCTCCAACTTCTAAGTACTGACACCATTCCATTCCATTCCAATACATCACTGAGCATATATTTAAGAATCTGAAGTTACTATGTTGCTAATGGTGGTGATTGTTTGTGTGCAGGGAAAATTACCACCTCTCATAGAGAGAAAGAGAGAGAGAGAGAGAGAAAAAAAGAAGGTTAATTTGAATATATATTGTATGTGGAGATGGTAAAAGAGAGGGGGTGGGGTGGGGAGTTTGAAGGAAAAGGAGAAGACAAAATGGTCAGGAAAAAGAGTGAAAAATCTTAGTGGGATACTTTGCCTGCTTAACCCAAGGCATTGTGGTGTCCACTCCATCCTTTGTTTCACAGTGCCCCAAACCCCTTCCTTCTAAAACAAACACACATTCACATCTCCAAGTCAAACCATAATATTTCAGTTCTCAACACAAAATTATTTGTTTTTTTTTTTTTTTCTTTTATTAAATTTTACTCCTTTTGAACTTCATGTTCTGCAGCAAAATCATCTCTCTCTCTCTCTCTCTCTCTCTCTCTGTTTCATGTTTTTTCCCTTTCTAAAATTGTATATGTTTGTAATTAGTAAATGGTTCCCAGAGAAGTGGGTGTCATGGTTTCATTGGACATTGAACACCATTGATATCAGATGTTTATTTAAGACAGTTCATCATTATGTTAATTATGAACAAATGGTTACTTGATTCATGTGTTGGACTTAGAATAGTATTATTATTTGCATAAGTGAGGTGTGAGAATGAATGGATTTTGAAGAAGGAAGTTGGTGGGTTTGGTTGGTAAGAAAGTATAAAGTTAAGGCATGCTACTGTGCGCATGCCTCCTTGGCTTTTGCAAATATACCTTTTTCATAAAGATGACACATTCTATTCATTTTTTTTTTTTAAATAAAATTAAAATTTCTTGTTACTTCATTATTACTATATATAAAGTCAAGCTTTTGTTGTTTGAAGGCTATGATGTAATTTGTTAATCGATAAAATCTGAAGTTTTGTTATATTTTATAAATATTTTGTCAATTTTGACATTTTTTACAAGTTTAAATCATTCTACCTCGTATTCAACGAGTTAAAAAAAAACTTTAGTAAAAATGAGGATATATATATAAATATATATATATATATATATTTCTTCCATTGGAGTTGGATGTTGAAATTATTCCATAAATAGAAATGATGGAATTTACTTAAGTTTCTTCCAATCTAAAATAGAATGCAATTTGTGTAATTAATTGGAAATTAAGCGAAAATTACTCCGCAAAAATTGGCTTTTAAAAAAGGGTAAATAATGGACCTAAAAAGTCCAAAGCTTAGCTACCACTGTATAGGAACTGAAATTACTGTTGTAATTAAATACCGTATTGCTACTTTTACTGTTGTGAGTTAATTATAATTCAAACTTTAGTGTTTGAATTGTCAATTTCTTTCAATCTATATCACCAAAAGTTATTGAAAAAGAAGGTCATACAAAGTGCTTTCTCCCAATTCTCCCTCCAATTTCAAGTTTACAGCACCTGCAATCATTTCGAGTATTATAATTTTGTTTTACAAAAATTCTCTATTTTGTTTCGTCCCATCTTTTTCTGTGATCTAAATAAATATACATATTAATTCGCTTTGGATTAGCCTTCTTTGGTTAAAAATTTCGGAATCTATGGGTCATTTATTATTTGATTATCCTTTTAGTAAATAAGTCAATTTAACTCGAATAGTACACCATATTAATTACAAAAATTTAAGTGATAATAATATATTGATATTAATAATTAATTAAAAATAAATGTCTTAATTAACTAATTGAATTATATTTATCAAGTTGTGTAGATTTTTAATCTGTCTACACAATACCGAGTTTTGTCTAATATTATATATTTGTTCAAATCTATAACAAAACTCATAAAAATAACAAAACATTAGTTTGTATTTGTCCATCCCAATTATATTGCATCTTTTTATAAAAAGAGTAATGAGTTGACGGGTGATCAATACTTCTATTTGTCAAAGAATATTATCAAATAATTGAATCTTAAATGAATAAAATCTATTTGTCACCTATTACTTTATCAAATGAATTATATTATAAGCTTCTAAAACATTACCACACAGTTTATTAATTATCACAATCAACAAATCTTATTGTCGATTGAAGAATCCTTGAATTTTGTCTTGTTTCGTCTTTGGTGGCCAAATAATTCATTAAAGAAAATAAAATAAAATAATGAAAATGTTGTGTTTTGGTCAATAAGTAATTTGAGCATGGCTAAGTGTTGTTGTGCTAACGCAATGACATCAATACTTTTGGTATTTTCTAATGATTTAAGAAGCTTATCCCTTCTCTAAATTATGACTTCAATTTATCACCTTCATATCCTGTCCCCATCCTTCTGATCAAACAAACCATAATTTCTTTCACAAATTTAATCACACTAATTTAATTTAATTCAAGAACCTTTGATATATATAAATTCTAAAATAAAAATCAAAAGAAAAAAAAAAAAAAACAAGGAAACGAAACTGTGGGATTTTAGAAGCCAAGATAAAATGTTTCTAACAAAATTCCATCATCACCCTGGAGGGAGCATTTGTTTTCAAGATCATTTCTTCGTGTTCCTCACTAGGGTCTGAGAGAGCAATAATTGCTCCTCCAGCTCCGATGGAAGCTTCTCCTTCATGCAACACAACTGTTCTAATTACAATATTAAGATCAAACGTCTGGTTATAGGAGATATATCCTATGCAACCTGAATAAATACCTCGAGGACAACTCTCGATGCTGTCGAGGAGCTCCATAGACCTCAACTTCGGTGCTCCAGTCATCGAACCACCGGGAAAAGCTGCTTTTATACAGTCGATAGCACTTAAGTTTGCCTCTTTCTTGCCTCGAACTGTGCTCACCATTGTATGGACGGTTGCATATGATTCTATGTCCATGAGAAGTGGAACGTGAACAGAACCCGGTTCACACACACGACCCAGGTCGTTCCTTAGAAGATCGACTATCATTAAGTTTTCGGCTTGGTTCTTTTCACTATGTCATGAGAAAGGAGATCCATTAAGACTGAGTTATAATCAAATATTTAATACAATCTCAACAAGAGTAAATGGAAATTGAAAGGCACCTATGGTTTCTATGAATGGAAAATCAAATAGCACCCGAAAATGAGGTTGATCGAAGCAAGCAAGGCCTAGCATCTAACATATTTGAGTTCAATAAACTGAGACGAGAAGATCGATAAAATTTTATCTCAACGTAGATCATGTTAAAGTGTACGCAACCACAGGACATGAACCAATGATAACAGTGTAGTGTAGATCATGTTAAAGTGTATGCAACCACAGGATACGAACCAATGATAACAGCGTCAAAGAAAGCACCTAATGTATTTAACAGTGTGGTTGGATTAACGTGTTTATAAACACTTCACTTAGAAAATCAGTCCAAATGGACCATAAATTACTGGTATGGTTTTCAGCACTAAATTTGAAGAACATACCTATACTGCAACTGCATTTTGAGCTGTTCGTCTTCCTCTGTTGTCACTCCTCGCTTTGTCGTCCCTTTAATGGGTTTCGCTTCCAAAATACCATCCCTATTCAATTGTAGAAACCGTTCTGGTGATGAACAGCAGATACATATATCTTCTTTTGAAAAATTTAACCAAGCAGCATAAGGTGCCGGATTTGTTTCTCTGAGCCTGAGGTAAAGTCTCAGGGCGTCAGTATCCCCAATTTTTTTCCTAAATTGGGTTGTGAGGCACAACTCGTAGCTTTCACCATCTTTGATGTATTCCTTACACTTTTCAACATCGCTTATATATCCTTCCTTAGATTTCTCAGCAACAAAATCAACTTTGCCCGGTGTAAATGACACATTGAGTGAACTTTCTTCTGTTAACTTATCTGGAACGGAAGTTCTCAATTCCATAAGCTTATGCTCGGCATCATCCAACCATGATGTAGAAGATTTGCACTCTTCATGTATGGATAACAGGTAAACATCATCCGAGGAGTGATCTACGGCCAAAAGATTGTCAGCGAAAAAAAAACACGCATCTGGAGTCCTGGACTTGTGATGGTTGTACGCTGCACCACATTCTACCTTGAGTTCATATCTACAGAATATAGAGGGCTATGTTATAAAAATGTCATCTTTATATCAGCATTGCCAATATTGTGGAAGATTTTTCGTTTACGTAATTATTTCATAATTTAATTTCAGAAGATGCAGATTTCTTTATTTGCTATTCATATATACGCCAGCATCTAGAATTACATGCGAGAGAGACATCTGAAAGCACATCAAAATGCATAAACCCATACATGAAGTTACCTAGCACCCATCACATACACATAATCAGGTTTAGGGTATTGTGCAAGACAAGTCTTTGGATCTTTAAAACGATAATCAGGTGGTTTGAAAATGTTCAAATTGTAGTCAAATTGATATCACTAAAGAGGCCCATATTTGTATCAGAAAGAAACTTCAACTATCTTGGGCATCAATTTGCACATTGTATTTTTCCTTGTAGATACTAGGCAACAGCCTTTGACGCCTTTGGACATCCATTTCATGGTTCAAATTGTGGCTTGGGCTTGTTCTCAACAAAGTTTCTCTCTAACTTCTTTGGGGAGAGAGGAACGGAAAGACTGTCAGGAACTCGACCTTGGACACTTTTATGGACTTTTTTTTTTCCAGCTATGTACAGTATGTGTAAGAAAACCCCCTTTTTCTGATTATAGTCTTTCTAATTCATTCAAGAACATGAAACTTTTCATGTAACACACAGCTTTGGGTGATTGGGACTTGGGAGTTTATACTCCTTATGATGAATGAAATTTGTTTCTTCTAAAAGATATTAAAAAAAATAAAAAAATTACAAGAAGATGATAAATAAATAAAAGTAACTGTACTAAAGTGTAAAGAAGCTGAAACTTCCATAGTTGTATTATGACCAGTGCGTGCAAAATAATTCAATCTGCTATATATTGATAGTAGTCACTTACCCGAAGTAGCCAACATATCCACCATGAAAGTCAAATGGAAGCCCGTCATAGTTTTCCCTTCTGTATTGAAAAGATGAAAGCTCCTGTAATAGGTAAGCATCAAAATGCGTGTCTCAGCCGCAATTGATTCATATGTTCATATCACTATTAAAATCAAAATGGATATAAAAATACAATAAAAAATGCACAATACTAAATATTATGTTTAGTATGACCAACACTCATATACAAGAAGGTAATTGAACAGGTCACATCTTTTCCCCACAAACAAATTCAGACCTATGGTCACTCGAAGATCTTTACAAAAATAACAGAACTGGCATCTGAAAAGAGCAACAACAAGATTAATCTAGACCCCAACATAGCTCGTTGACTGCTGAGAGATATCCAAGAAGAAAGAAAGGCTTATGTTTCTTTTTTCTTATTGATAAGAGTAAAGCTTAATTTGAGTAGTAATAACCTTGAGGTTCAGATTACAAATTATCGCCCAGGTTATACACAACAAAACCAACATCCTGGGATATCAGATCATATCAAAAAATATTCTTCAAGTACCTTGTTTAGATAGTCAAAAAAACCATCCTTCAAAAATGTTTTGGTTGTTGAGCCTCGCACATCCTCAATCGATAGATAGCCACCTCCTTCGAAAGGATGACCACTGAAAAAGAATGTAATTAACTTCTGTAACCAACAATTATCTAATTACATATAAGTTGTAACCTAGAAAAACTAAAATGATTATGAGACAAACGAAGAAATCGTAACACAATCCCAAAAACCAGGATGCAACTCCAACCTTTCATCTGATAACTGGAAAACCATTTGTTTCCATAGTGATCCACCTTTTCCTCCCATAAATGAAAAACGTGCTCTTCCCTATATAAATTCAGCATAAAAAATGATGTTCATGAAATTTTCGTAGGAAAGTAAAGAATAATGTGAGCAGTTGGACCAATGTTGGTCGATGATCTTTAAACTACAAATTAACAATGCAGATACAAAAAAATTGGAATGACAACAAAAACATAGAGCATTTAAAAAAATAGCAAATTCATGACCTTCCAATTTAAGTGACATGTACCGACAGAAAGCATAAATGATCAAATATAGTGAGAGCATGCTGAAGTCTTAGGATAGTACTGATTGTTCTGTTCAGATGAGATGAAACATTGCAACAGAAAAGAAAAAGTGCTATCGATATTAAAAAGATGAAAAGAAAGATAGACTGATCAAATGATATAAAATACAGAGATATAAAAAGTCATATAAATTATAATTCAACTACTGTTTCTCTTATTCCCAGATTTATCTATATCTATCATTTGAACTACCTGTAAAAACAGATTGTAATGATTGATTTTCTAACATATGCATATACCCCATATTAGACATAACTAGTACTCCAAGTAACTATTTTCTTCACACAAAACATAGTCTATATTATTAATTCCATTGATAGACGATAAATTAGAACTCACAGATATGAACTTTGCCATCATTTGGCACTAGAGATCAATCATACTAAATCCTGCAATATTATGAAGGAATGGCGTTTTTGACTAGTTATTCGAACTAATTTTAGTTTGAACCCTAACATTGTGAATCAAGAATGCATAGGTCATATATAAATCTATAATGCTAAACATAAGTAAGCTAGAGTCAGATAAATTAACTCAGTATACGACCAGACCTTTTCAATCGAAGAACTGTCGAGCCAAAATGTGTTTTGAGCTTTATGATGTCCAAACAATTGAAAAAAGATATTTTTAGCACCACCAACTTCAGAAGCCAAATGATCGTATTTCTTCCATGTCAACTTCAGAAATTTGACTCCATTGCTGGGATATGAAAGATTTACAAGATCAAACAGGCCAACACCTTTTCTACCAACTCCATTAAGTCCAATACTTCTACTGGGAAAAGGTCCATCACTTAATTGTCCAACTGGTTTCCTTGGTATCATTTGATTTCCTGGAAAAACAGCAACATTTTTTGTCAAGTTATCCAACATACAAGCTTACAAAAACACTCGATGGCTCATTATATAATAATGCAGTTTAAATTATTTGCATTAGACAAAAAGCATTTATTCTCAAGGTCATCCAGTTCAACTAGGAAGTCTCGAGTGCAGGGTGAAGGAAATGTAATCATTCAATTCATGCAACAATTGTGATTCGGCCTTCAAAGTCATGGACAAGTTTTCATCATAAATAAGTTGTTTTTTTTTCCAGAAAACAAGCCTTATAATTTATCATCAGGCTATCATAAATAATTTGTTGTACACGTGCTAACTTACAAAATAGTTGAAAACTCTGAACTAGGGAAAAAAGTAATATAGCTAACAAAATCAAAGGCGTATAGCGCGGATACATGAGTCATGGCTTAAATGCACGAGGGAATAAACAGTCACCGAATTTTACCAGAATAATCTACATTTTCTTTGCGGGTGACTAATGGTCCATAGTTAAGCCAATGATCCTCTGTGATTTCTCTAAAATTTTTAAATATCTCTCTGCCAAAACATGTTCCAATGCTCTCTGGATGAAACTGAAGATCAGGTAGAAACATACGTGTTGTAAGTACGAAACTCAAAGCTTGCTAATCACAAACAAAATAATATACACTCCACCTGTACACCATAATGAGGCCTGACAGAATGCATGACTCCCATGAGAACTTTTCCATTTTCCTTATTTCTATGGCCGTTGAAAGGCCAAACACGTAGAGATTTTTGTACTTCTGACCTAGAATCACTAGACACCATGTCACGTGCATCTGAAATTGAGGAAGCGTTGCTAATCTCAAGAAATGATTGGGTGTCTGTGGAACAGGTCCATGATATAGGAATTAGTTCCTTGGGAAGTGATTCAGGATCTATTACAAGTGAATGATATCTTACAACCTGCAACAAGTCAGCCAGAAATGTTACAGTGATATTGTTTTGCTTAAACAACGTATTCTTTCCATGGCAGTCAATGTCACTAAGTACAGCTTACTACAATCGTATGATGAAAAATTTCGTTGATAGTCATTCAGGGGACATGAAGAGCCTCTATAATGAACATAAAATAATAAGTGTCATATCATTACTGATTTTGATGATACAAGTAACTTCTTATGATAAATTGAAGTTTGGATCCTGCTGTATTTTTTTTTCTTTTTTTAATTTTGAAATTCCATTTGAGTGAGAAAATTGCCATGTCTTCGCCCTTGATGCGATCGACCTCATAAAATAATAAGCAAGGAATGATACACACTATATCACTTAGTAAAACTAAAAAGAAGCAACAAATATAACAGCAATTTATAAAACTGACCTTGGATCCAGAATTTCTCCCAGATGGTATGCCATTGAAAAGATTACAGCCATTGTGCTCAATTTCACTGTGCAAGAGTTAGAAAATGGGGAAATAAGTGCAAGGATGAACATGTTATACTAACCAATGTTAAGAGAGCCGATAAGAATAATTCAAAAACTAAGACCAATTCACATCATTTACGAGAAAGGTTCGTGATTCAGTCACAAAATTTTATTTTAAAAAAAATGGACCTGTTCACCAAGGGGATAGAAAATATACCCATGAGAATTTCTCTATAACACCAAGCTTACCTTAGCCGTCCATGGACTGGCTCATTTGCATGAACAACTTTAGCTCCATGCACATAACCTAAAGCCTGCAAAAATCATATGCATAAGAATAATTTAAAAAAAAAAAGTGCAAACTGCCCTTCAGAAGGGGAGGACATACCTGGTGCCCAAGACAAACACCTAAAATGGGAATATCCTCGCACTCGTTGAGTAGACGTAGACATATTCCTGAAAGATTAAATGTTCCACGATGAAAGTAAAGTTTAATAAGCAGGAAAAATGTAGGGATAAACAGCTGAAATTGTTCAAGCAAACCAAATTAAATTTGATGAAGAATGTTCTGACAACAACAAGAACTAAATTTTGTTTTTGGAAGAAATAAGTTAAAGCTCAAAACAAAACAGAAAAAGTTGATACTCAATAAGACTAGGATGTTGATGCAAATATCATGATAGATAACAATATATGTAACAGAGTGATATTGCCATATTATTCCAGTCAACATTTCAAAATGACCCTTGATGGAAATAGATTACAGAAGGGTAAAAATGCCAAATTTATATCATTGTAAACTTACCTATATCATTGGCACATGCAGGAGAACCAGGCCCAGGAGATATAACAATATTATCAAATGCCTTCTCTTCATATAAGTAATGACATAAATCTTCCCATGTCCAGTCGTCATTTCGTATTACCACAGGAGGCACTGGCACAAAACCAAAGAAGTATAAGACAGTCGCAAGAGCAGTTTCATTCTTCAACCGCATCCATTTCAAATAGCAGTTAATTTCACCATCACCTACCTTTACTGAAGAATAATTAAGTGTTCAGTTGTTTTATATGGTCTGTAGGTCCTAATACCTTTTACTTCCATAAAGCAATAAATTTAGTTTACTCTATGATTAACATCAATTAATATACACGTTTGTACATTGTGTAGTAAAGGTTTGCCATAAACGAAAACAGAGAAATCTATGAACAACAGAAATGCTGAAATGGGTCATCGTATATTAATTGAGCCAGATAATGCATTTTTAACCCTCCAGATGAATTAAAAGAGTGATAATTATATATAAAAACTCATTTGATCATTTTCAAGAAAAAATTTGTCTAAGAGCCATGTTTTGTGAGCTACACACACTATTAAGTAATGAGCCTAGCCCAAACAGAGGTAAATTATTGTTCAGAAGTGTGTCAAAAAGTTAATAATAAAAATAAAAGCTCTTAACTGTGAGCCTCCACAGTACTTCATTAGGTGAAGGGATGATCTGCCAAAACCTGTACAGCCAGAAAGCTATGAATATTACTCCTGCTTGGAGAAACTTCGTATTTTTTAGTTTTTCAAATGGTTCATGACCTGGGGATATATTCATATCTTCATGTTTTGTTTTGAGATTGAACATATACTAGGAAGACCACTTTCAGTCAAAACAAGCTGAGTAGCATATACTCACAAGCATAAACAAGTATAGAGACGATGAAAAACCATCCTAAGTTGATAAACAGATGACGGCACACAAACCAAGAAAATGACGCAATAGCTCATCCTAAAAAAGAAATATAAAGAATATAAAGAAGAGAGTGTAAAGCAAAATTGATATGCTATGCATGAACCACAAACAACGATCATCTGTAAGAGAACTCAGATGACATGCAAAACTTAAACATAAGCAGATACGGAGATAGAAAAGACCTACATCCATTGATGACTGACAAATCTTGGTAAATATTATATGTGTAACTATCATAGTTGTCAATCAACAACGTTCTCACAAACTCAAGCTTCAAACGAGGCTTATGCTGCTGTTCCTTCCTCATGAACGATCCTTCCATAAGCTTCGAAGTTGTCGGACAAGCTAAAGACAACATTCCAGCATTTTTCCTTAATGCTTTATGCTGTCTTTTTTGTTCGAGATAATAAATTCTTACAAAACCATTCGATGTGAGTGAATTCAAGCTCGTATACAACATACCGCCATCCCGCAAATTAAACTCGGACGACAATGAATGCAAACTCGTATTCATTTTTTTTTTTCCTCTCTCTTTCCTATTCTTAAGAAAGTGTGTTAATGGTTAGATATAATTACATCCATAGTTTCCACCTCCCATCCAACTCTGCATCAAAAACAAAAACAAATTCAATCAGCTTCCATGGTGACAACAGCTAAACTACTGAAGTAAACACCCGATCTCAAAACTAATCAAACAGTTAGATAGTTGTAGCAGAATTGAGAGAGGATCTATATAGAAAATCCAAATCCAGTAATTCATTTGGAATGGGGAGCTGTAAAGCAATGCAGTTATGAACAACATTCAATCAACCGAATCTCATAAATCTGATTACTGATAGTGACCAAATTCAAAAGGGTGGAAGCTAAACAAAAAAAGATCGGGCACCAGATTCGAAAGTAGAATAAAGAAAAAAGAAAGTGAAGATGAAAAGAAAGAGAGGAGAACCTGGAAGGGGAGAGCGGCAGGAGAGAGTGAGTATAAAAATGGCGGTATGCAAAAGGGCGGGACGTGCTCTTTGATGAACCAACTGAATTTGATACGGAAATTCCTGGATTGAGGCCGTATGTTTGTTTTGCCCATTCCAAATTCATTATAACTATATATGAGGCTATTATTATTTGATCCAATCCCAATCTCAATCCCTTTCTATTTTTTATTTTATTTTATTTTTCTTCCTTCAATTAAATAATTAATCTAATCTAATATAATATAATATAAATACCTCTTCCAAAATTGCAATTCATAAAAATAAATAAATAAATAAAATGTTGTTTTGAATTTTGTGGTGTTTGTTTTCAAAATAAATAAAAGAATTAACAAATTGACACATTGTTAAAAAGAAATTAAGAAATTGACACGATTGAAAGACAATAAAAAGTAATGGTTTGACACATGCATTTATACGTGGATAATGAAGAAATGAGAGATAACGAGTGTGGGAGATTCATGTGTGCCATGTGCTCACTCCTCACTATAGTCACAACACTTTTTTATTATATAACCAAATGACAACTAATTTTGTAATTCAAATATGGAGATTAAAAAGTGAGAGACCTCGGCGATCAGACGTGTAACAGTCGCCGGCGGCAAGTAACAAGCTGGCGACGTTGGTTCGGAGGGGTTGCAGCGTGTAAATTATTGATATCAGTATCGATAATTGTTATAGTCAAACAAAGTATCATTTGATATTGATATCATATTGTAATCAATAGTAATTGAGTATTAATTATTAGAACAATCAACATCAAATTGCAATCAAAAAATCATTAAATGACAACAATCAGTATCATTACAATTAATACATCATATTTGTCAGTATCATTACAATTAATATATCATATTGTAAGCAGACAACAATCACATAACAATCAATATAAAATGAAAATGAGATAACAACCACATGAAAATCAAATTTCAATCCATTTTAATGATTTGATTTTCATTCCATTTTAATGATTTGAAATAGTGAAACACAATGATTTTGGATCATGGGCCTAATTTTTTTCAAACGTTTTATACAATATTGTAATTGCCTCCTTTTAACTTAGGTAGCTTAGGATTCAAATCTCTAATATTAAAATCAACAAAGTCCAATTACAAATGTGGTCCCATAATTTAGTTAGATTAATGTTCAATTTAACATAATTAACATTTGATTAGCATAAGATCTAAACCTCAGATCTAAAACTTTTAAAAATTGAAGGTTTGTTTGACCAAATTGAGAAATACAAAATTAAGAATTTTCTACAATATTTATAATTTCTATAATTTTATTTATAGATTTTAATTAGCATTGGGCGCGACTGGATCATAGCCCAGGAAATTTTGGGCCATGTGAAGCCCAATCGTTAAAATGTACGAATTAAAGATATAATTGTTAAATTCAAGCTTTCAAATACATCTTTTATCTATAACTTTATTGTTTCTATTACCTACTTCCTTTTCTTTTTAATTAGTACATATTTTGGGAAAATGCAAATTTTAATAACAGAAAAATATTTATGTAGCTTTTTAAAAATTTTAATTTTTTTAAAATTTAAACTAGAATTAAAATGTCTCATCCATAAACAGTGACGAAAAAAAGTTTTAATTTTAAAAAATAAAAATAAAAAGTAAAAAATTATTACCGAAAGAACTCTTACTTTATTGTTAGAGTTTAAGTGTGACGAAAATTCTCATTTCCTATCGTTAAAGGCTAGCGACTACCGTTGATCTTAATGTATAATTACTTATTTGTAAATTGAGGTTAAACTACAAATTTAGTCTAATAATTTTTTGGTTTATGTCTTTAATATATGAACTCTTAAAATTATAAATTTAATTCATAAATTTTGTAATCTTTTAAGACCTGTGAATATACATAGATTCAAAATTTAAGAATTACCCCAAAGTTTACCAGCTAGACTTGTAATTCAAGAAGGTAAAATTGGATTAATATTTTATCTTTTGTGGATTAAGTAAAAATTAAACATGGTTGAGTTAATATCAGTTTCTCGAGCCTTTTTTTTTTTTTTAATAAACCACAAAACAAAGAAAAGGAAAAAAATAATAATTGCAGAGTGGTCCTCGTAAGAAGGACAAGAGTGGATTGTGAAAGTACAATTTTTTATCATGGTCCCTCAGTCTCCTAGTAAACTGGCGTTAGCCCATATATAATATACTTACAATTACCATGCTAACCTAACTATTAGCCACATAGGGTTATACAAATTTCTCATATAAAGTTTAGAATCTGTTTGGTATGGTAGTTGCAAAACTACAACAACAACATGTTTCGAGAAGATTATTTTCGAACGTTCGAGTCAGCTTAACTAAATTTTACACGACAATCTATCTCATTATACAATATTTCGATAAGTGCTTAGAAAACTTGTAAGATATGACAAAAATGAATGTTTAAGACTTATTCCAAGAAGGGTTAAAATCACTTTTATCTTATCTTTTTTTTTTTTTTTAACCGCAAAGTGAATCTCTATTGAATTGTGTACAAGTCAAGTGAAATGCCAAACAAACAAAAACAAACCCTAAATTACTAAATGCAACAAATAAAACCAACCCATGCTTCAGTCTTTACCATGTACATACACTGAATCCATCTCTCTCAAGTAAATTATATGCTAACTTTTACCATGTGTAATTTTTATTGAGAGGCTTTAAAACATTGCATTTTTACTTGCGCATGTTCTTCTTTTTGCATAGATGTTGAATTGATGTATGGAGGGAAGAATTCGAACCTCTAATTTTGAAGTTGATAATATATTATGTCAGTTAAGTTATGCTTATTTTGGCAACCTACAAACTTTGAGTTTTGATTCTATTTAATCTATAATTTTTGTAATTGCAAGCTCTTAACTTTAAAATATGAGTTTAATAGATTCTGTTTGGCTTTTAAATCTCAAAATTATATACTTTTATTCTGAAATTTTATCAATTGCTATTTTTTGTTGAATAATTAAATTAGTTATATTTGGTTTAATCTAAAAGTACACTTTTCTCGGATATTTAAAAAAAGAAAACACTTCTTTATCCATGTGTATATTTTTACTAAATTCTAATAAATACTTTTGTTGAAGAAATTAAACGACGTCGACAATAAAATATATATATATATATTTAAAATGACAAAATTTATAAAGATATTTACAAATATAATAAAATAGCACAATTTATCTGTAATAAATCAAGATAGACTACTATACGTGTCTATCATAAAACAAATAGATATAGACAATAATCTATGTTGGTGTACCGTAACCCATTGTAGATAGAACGATGATATTTAAAATATTTATGTTAATTATTTTTGGTATATTTGAAAATAGTGGTATATATACTAATTTTATAAAAATGATGTGGGGGTTGAGTGTGGGTGTGTGGTAGGTGTTGGTTCTTACTTTTAGTGGGGTTAGAGAGAGATTTGTGAAGGGCACATGATGGTCTCTGAGGCGAACTATATATATATATATATATATATATATATATATAAGAACTTTTGGTATTATGATGAAGAAGGATATTGGCATATTGGCAACAGGTGGGTGCATGAACGCCCCTTTGTTTTTACTCTCACTCTCATCATACTATAAAACTAAACCCTAACCCTTTCTCCACACCTCTCATGTGTGTGTATATATATATATATATATATATATATATATATTATTTGCTCAAAGTTCATTAAACTGAATGGTATTGGTTACATGTTTTGGTATAGTGGTGGGCAAGTAGGCAGCAGAAGCTTATAGATTTAGGGTTTGTCACAATAATAAATTAGAATAATATATAATGCGCAAACCCCATCATCAAAACATTATAAAATAGGGCTAACAACTATTTTTTTTAAATTCATCTACTTTGCATTTCATGCTCTATGCTTACTTCCACTGCATCTTAAAATTAGCATTTTCAACATCCTTCTTGTCAACTTTCCTTCAATAATAATAATAATAATAATAATTATTATTATTATAATTATAAGAATAATAAGAATAAAAGGAGTTGATATTAGAATTAAAATAAAATAGAAAAAAAAAAAAGAGGAAAAAAGAAGAGAGAAGAGAGGTCAGAGAGGGCAGGGATTCCCACACTTGTTATGTTACTTCCAAAGCAAGCTCAAAAGGATACACATAACACAAACCCACCAGCTTTTTAATTTGTTTTACTTTTACCCCCCCTTTTTTCTTTTCTTTTTAAATATCAATTTACTTTGCTTTCCTTTTCATCCTTTACCATTTTCTACATTCATGGAAACCCCCC
>JBBPDJ010000002.1:455156-467845 GCA_037974625.1 Cucumis cinereus | reverse complement strand
ATCTTAGCGGTCAACTCATCCTCCAACACCTAGATAAATGTCTAAATCATTCTTGTCTCATTTTTTTCTTTTTTTAAATTTATTTTCACTACACTGCATGCTTTGGCAGCCTTTTCAATTTACATTATTATTATTATTATTATTATTATTATTATTATTATTATTATTATTCTCAATTGTTTTGTTTCATTCTAAAGTGGGCTAAAGGGGTGTCACACACAAAATTTTACAAATAAAAAAGTTTTTGTCTTTGAATATTCCCTTCCCATTTCTTCCTCTTTCATCATCTCTTTTCCCCTTCTCTCTTCTTTTCTTTTCAAAAGACACACAAACATGTTTAAGGTAATTCAAATTATATATATATATATAATAAGTTATTATTTGATGAGTTTCATAAGATACCCTTTTCTTTTTTATTTATGTATTACTAATCTTTGTTTAGTGTGTGAGGTAATTGGATTAGCATTAACATACATATGTTTTATGTCACGTTAAATTTAATCTTAAATGGCGTTACATACAAAATTAAGTTGATAAAACATAATTTTATGTAATTCATCAATATATGGGTAAATAAAAACATGAGACTTGGGGTACAATTTCATGTTGTCTGATTGTATCAAATTCTATTTTATGATGCTTTCAGGATCACGGATGCAATAGGTATGTAGGTCCAAAGCTGATTCTTTTGTTCCAAAATCTAGGTCTATTTGCTACAACTATATACTATATAACTCCCCCTTTGAAATTCCTTTTTTTTTCAATTATTTGTATAATACATTCATGTCATAAGGTCAAATTTAATAGTAAAAAAACTATAATTAATTCAATATTTTTTTTTGTAACATTTGGCTCGATTAAAGTTGTAACTCTCCGAAGATAAATCTACAAAATTTATTGTGCAAATAACTTGAACACATATATCCACAATTAGATTTGTAACGTTTTATATATATGTTCTAAATTATACCTATACATGAAAAAATATATTATTATTGTGATCGTTCGTTCATACATATATTACGATATGGATCATGCACAAAAACAAAATAGTATACAATTTTGTATACAACGATTTTGACTCGAGTAGTTGTGATAAACGATAAAATATAAATTATTATTAAAAGGTATAACTAATAGGAAGGTAAACCTAAAAGAAAAAAATAATAATAATTTTTTTTTCTTGTAATCCTCATCTGTCAACGCGACCAATCAAATTAATGTTTCTAAGCGACAGAACTAGTTACCTAAACTATTTATTTTTAAAGAACAAACAAGTTTTTAAACATTATTTTTCTATGATTAATTTTGATTAAAATTTAAACTATTTAATAACAAAAGTTTCAACTTATTGAAATGCGTATTCATCAATTTTTTTTTTGTTTTAAATAATTATATACATAATATTCTAATAATATTTCCACCATTTCAAAAACTAAAAATTGTGATTAGCAATCTAAACAAAATATTTAAGTTAGGAATATCGATTTGTACTTTCCCAGAGTTTCTTCTTCTAAAAACATAATATAATAATAATAATTAAATTACTTTTTTTTTTTGTCAAAAGACCTTCAATTATGAAATTACTATTTTCTATAATAGTTAATTAATAGACTATATATAATATATATATATATATATATATATATTATTACTTTTGCAATAATAATAATTAAATTTATAATATTATTCCTTTAAATTATATATCTTGAATATCTGACACTGTCCATTTCCCCCCTTATGCCTGCCCTAAAAAAAACCTTTGGAAGAGCATTGTTTTGACAGCTAAAGATTCTTGTGCAGACATTGACTATTCATTGAAACAATACACAGTGATTTGATTACGAACACATATATGTTTTTTTTTTACCCAAAAACTCAATCAATCTTCACCATATATCCATACAATCTTTCTTCAGTTCAAACCCATCTCTAAATGATCAAAACCATTGAAATTATTACAGTACAACTCTATGAGATTGAAATCTTACATAACTACTTCAAATTGTTGCATACTTAATTATAATCATATGTAGAGTTTGAATAAATTTTGAGTTTTGTGTTGTTTGGTTTGGATTTAGGGTTTTACAAATTCTCAACCCACAAACACTAAACTTTGTATATTGTTATTTTAATTAGCATTCAACAATCCCTTTTATGTTCATCAAAGGAAACATAGTGATGTGTAACATTGATCATATTAATTTTTGTTGAGTTAATATATATGATGTGACATTCGACTGATTAATCATGGATTAATGACGTTAAATAATGATGTCAATATTAATTGTGATAGCACAGAATCGTATTCTTGCAAGTATGAGCATTGATGTGACGTATAGTTTAGAAAGTGGTTTTAATTTATCAACGAGATTAAAACTATGTCTTTAAATCAAATTGAGTATATGATTTTGATCGTGAATTAAATTAGGTCACTTTTATTTATCTATTTATTAGTATTATTTGAGAAAATGTCAACTTTGTAGCGAGAGATAAAATGCATTAGATTTTCCATCATTTAATCTTTCTTTCTCTTTATTTGTGCGACAATTGGATGTTTTTTTTTTTATTACAACAAAATTTGAACATACCAATTACCAATGAATTATGCTCATTTTGACCGAACTACTTTCATACCTTGATGCTTATTTTCAAACCATAATTTTAATAGACGAAAAGCTCTATATGATTGAGTTGATATTGGGTTAATTAAAACATACAATACCAATAAATCAAAACAAAAATATGGGAATATAATTGAACAATTTAACTCATAGTATGTATCTTTCGTTAAAAAACTTAAGTTGACAGGTGAAAATAGAGTTAAGGACAGTGAATTAGGACCATGTGAAAATGGGTATGGACAGAAGCCATTAATATTGATGTTTTATAAGAAGGGAAAGAAAAAGCAAGTGGAAATCTGTGTCCTCTATTTAAATTTTTAGAAAACAAAACAACATAATGAATGTGATTGAAATTAAAATTAAAATTAAAAAAAAATGAAAAAGCTAAACTAAAAAGTGATTGTGGGAGAAAAAGAAAAGAGGGTGATACTTTATGGTATTTTCCATATTTTGGCTCATATTTTAATGGTTTAATTGAGATTTGAAAGAATAAAAAAAATGCAAATTAGGAAGTGGAGAAGAAGGAGGGGGGGATATGAAGAATCATATGTATTTCCAAACACTTCAAGACAAAATGAGATTCAGAATACCAAAAGCAATTTTTGCTTTTATGACCATAGAAAAGGAGATCTCAAACCCCATAAGGACCTTTGCTTAGGAACTTGCGTGCTCCCTAACCCAACCCCTAAATCAATCACCTTTTTTTTTTCCTTATATTATTCGACACGAGTAAATCGATCAATGTGACTGACATTTTTACATACAATATATCGATCATAAGTTTAGTGATTACTTATTAGAAAACGTAACACACATAAGTTAGGTTTTTTCACACAAGTTTTCGTTTTACTCGAGTTTTTGTTCTGTTTGTCGGAGATACGAGCAATATATGATTATGATGTTTTTTTCACTAAAAAATGCTAGGGTATAGGTGATAGAGATGATGTGTGTGTGGGTGGGGAGGTGTTTCTATATTTAGAGGCAAAATATGGGGGTGAAATTAAACCCCAAAAAACTCCCCACTTTTGTTCTCTTTTTTACACTTCTTCCCCTTGAAAACTACACACAAAAACCCCACCATACATTAAGCTTCCTTAATTCCCTAAGTTTAGCCCACTTGTTTGCTTGCATGTTTTATGCCAATTCTATAGTTTTTTTGTGTGGGGCTTTTCATTTCTCTCCTCCATTTCTTTGATCATGACCAAGCAAACTTTTCTCTCTCTTTTCTACCCCCCTTTTCCCTTCTCCCCTTCTAAATATATACCTCCCTTTCTTCCTCTCTTCACCTCCTTCTCAACTTTCCCAACTCTCTCTCTCTCTCTCTCTCTCTCTCTAGCTCTTCCTTTCTCTCTCTAGGATCTTTATTCTTCTCCAAATGGCCAAGAACACAAACCCCATCTCCTTCTCTCTCTATGATTCTTTTCTTTTAGAATTTTACACATATCCACTATCCAGTAAGGAGATTCAATATCCTACGAATCTCTTACTAGAATTGGAGATGTAATTTTTGATGTTCCAGAAGGGAAATTTGGTAGGGTTTTGATTCTGCTCCTATAGAAAAAGGAAGTGTCATGCAAAAACCCCACACACATACCATTGATTAATCCAATGGTTGTTTGATATGATCAGTGAATGTTTTGTTGTGTCTATGTGCCTGGCTCCCTGTATGCCATTTGTAGAGCGCATCGGATTCCGATGGGCCTCTGCAGATGGCGTATGAGGAGCCATGCATATATCTTAATTAATTCACTATCTTCTTCTCTTTGTGAATTAGGGTTTCATTTCAAACCCTCCAAAATTAGGGTTTTGGTCAAATTTTGCAGATGGGTTATGGATAGATGATGAAGAAAAAGAGGGGTAAAAGTGAAAATGTGTTTTTGTGGAGGGATTATTTGTTAATAACCCAAAATTTGCAGGAAAACGAGGAGTCTCTGCACAGAAGAAACCATGGGAAAAAACAAATCTACTGTGGATCTATTGGCTCAAGTTGACGGTAAAATTAACTTTAGAATTTATAATTTTAATTATATATAGAGTGAGAAAAAAAAAAGAGATGAAGGGGTGTTGTGATGAACTGACATGCCATAGAAGTTATAAATAAATTTTAAATTTTTATTTAATTTTTGTTAATCGGCGGCCGTTCATCTCATCGCACGCTTTGTCTCCTCTTTTCATCCCTTTCTCTTCTCCATATCTCTGTCTCTGCCATATTTAATTCTTTTATTCCATCTCTTTTCTCTCTTCTCAATTATTATTATTATTATTATTATTATTATTATTATTATTATTACATTTCAATATTTTCTATATTTTATTTATAATTATTCGGGGTGTGAAATAGCTCTCTCTTGATTGGAGTTATGTTCATTTATGACAATATTTTATATTTTATATTGCCTTTTGTTAGTCTCTTATTTTAAATGTAAATGTGATGTGTGTACTATGCATATATTTGAGAACAAGATGTAAATGTGATATATTATAGTTTTAATTAAGGGTTTGTTTGGACAATTAAGTGAGTAAGGATTTGAATGTCTTTTACTAAAGGTTGTTGATATTTTTGATGAGTCGAGTTTTGTTTAAATTGACAGCGATTTTAAGACATGTTTGAATTGATTTCTTTTAAGTGTTAATATAATTATAAAAAAATATTTATAACCCTTCCAAAAATCAATATAAATGGGTTTATTTTTTTCCGTAACCTTATGTGTTTATTTCATTTTTTCCTCTATAAAATATATTAAGTTATAAAAATAAAGGGAAAGATTCTAACCTTTATAAGTAAGTTGATATTTGGAAGTGATTTTGAAATTGTTAAAATTACTTTTATAAAATTTAATTACTCGAACTTAAATTAATAATTTTTTATTTTATATACTTTTAGATGCACTTTATATTATAAAATTAGTTTTGAATGGTTAAAAATGGGTTTTAGAATGATTTTGAAAATGAAAAAAAAATGGTTTTGATCTTTGTTTATCGTGTCATAAAATATGGGAGTATGATAAAGAGTTGAAATCACTTTTTATTTAAATAATTCAAAACCGATATTTTTTATATAAAATTTACATTTAAAATTGTAAAATCTATTACTAAAATTAAAATTAATCTTAAGTGATTACGAGAGTTTTATCAGAGTAACTTTAAATACAGTAACTTTAAATACGGTAAAAGTAATTTTATCAATTTCTAAATCATTCGAGCATACATTTAATTTGTGATATATATTTTATTTTTTGGGTTGTGTCGATGGACTTAGTTATGAGTTCCAAGTTTGGAGGGAATTGGGTTGTCCTAGTCTTGTCTTAATTCTTGGATACATATTTGGGGAAATTAATAATCAATTCAGTGTTTGAAGCTCGAAACATTCTCTTCCATTGTGTGTATATTTAGTTTATATTGAAAAATGGGATTTTTTATTTTTCTATTATATTTCTATCTTATCATTCAAATTATTGATTATGAAATATTGATGTGACATGTTTATTATCTATCTAATACTTTGCCACATGATGTCCCAACTTATCCAAACTTATCTAATAATGGCTATATATACTTTGATTTATAATTTTGAACTTTATGTTATACATATATATATTTCTATTTTAGTCTCTATCATTAATGTTGTTTAATGAAACACTACCATGACATGTCCATTATGTTATCTATTCACCAATTTACAATGTCACAAATCACACCCAAGTTCGACTTTAATATAAGTTATCTAATGGGGTATATGTCACTCTACTTTAATTTTGTTATTATTATTTTTTTATTACAAGTTTGTTATTTTTTGTTAGTAAGTCTATAGGTTTGTAATTTAATTATTGGGCTCAACTTTTATCCATTTATCTATTTTAGTTATTAAAAGAATGTGTTATTTTAGTTTCAAATGTTTAACCTTTGAATATTTTATTTAATTCTTTTAGTACAACAAATGAAAATATCATTGATATTGATTAGAATTTTTGACTTTGGAAGAGGTGATACATAATAATTACTGTTTTAAATTTTAACATTAGTTCATTATTTAAAATAATAATAATAGTTATAGTAAAGTATGTTTAATAATTATCCAATTTAGGATGTAACCTAATATTATTATATGTCCTTGTGGAGATGTTTTAGAGCATTTTTTGACCCAAGTCGTATATTTTTCTTAGAAAAATTTTAATATTACGTGTCATATGTATATATATGATCCACATTATCACATTGGTAACAAGAACATGAAATTCAATGGAGACCTTGTGACATTCATTAATGTGACCTACAAGTATTTTGTAATACAACATATTTTCCATTAATTATATGATGATATTTGCTCGTTGCATATACTTTGCATTTCTTGCTACACAATTTCGACCGTAAATGGATGTTCCTCTTCTTTTGCATAGAAACGATAAATAATGGCTCTCTTTTGATAAATAATGGCTCTTTTTTTGTAATTTAAATGTACAAATACAAGATATTTGTTTGGTTCATAAGTTTAGTAAAAATGTAAATTTATGAAGTTCAAAATTAGAAAGTAGGATTATTCAGCTTGGCTACTTTATATTAAAATTATATATAGAGAGAGGTATACATGTATTGTATAATTGAAGTCACCTTTGCAATATGTTAGGTTTTAAAATTTTAATATATACTATAAAAAGGTGAAATTTTGAAGAGTTCAACAATCTAATCTCATTATAGAATTAACCTAAAACAACTTAAAATAAGTACAATTAGCTGTGATTGATACGTATTTCTTTTTTTTTTTTTTAAGATTAAAAGTTCAAATTCTCAATAACTTTTTCAGACTATACAAAAAAAAAAAAAAATTGAATAGATTGATACATTATAATGCCTGAAGCCTAAGATTCATAATTTAGATTCTCAGTATAGTTGGTTCTGACATTCTCCTCAATTTTCAGCGTATGTTGTTCTCATTAACATGTATGCTTCTTAAAAAAATTCCTAAAAAAGATCACCTAACATAAAATTGTTCTACACTTTACGCTTAACATTAAAGTTCCTATAATCGAGTCACGAAAAAATAGGTACACTTGACTAGTAATATAGGTAGTAACTTTCAAATTTTTATTCGTAAGTTAATCATACTTTTATACCGCAAGAATCTCTAGTTTCAGTCAGATGCAACCTCGATTAATTTCTGTCTCTTCCTTACTCCGACGTTACATACATGATTTAAAAGTCAAAATTGATATAGTTCAACTGATATATGGTACGTGTTAGCACACAAGAATATATGTTATTTATTTTATTTTATTTTTCTGTTTAATTAAAGGGTCATGTGTTATGTTTTTAAAGACAAAAGAGATCAAAAGACGAATGTCTGAGAGATTGGACAAAGTGGGGTGAAGCAACTATAAAGTTAACCGACACAGTCTGTAGAGTCCAATGGAAACAGGTTGCCGATAAACATAATTATTCACATCTAGAAAAACATATATATATATATATATATATATATATATATATATTATTATTTTTGTCTCATTAACAAGCTGTTTCTTTGTAATATTTTCCAACTTATTATTTGGTTTTGCGTAATGTTTTCAAGGATATATAAATAATAGATTTTTCCCCATGCTCCCACACATTTTTCTGTTTATTTTATTTTATTTTTACTTTCTAATTAAATTTCAAAAAGTTTACTCCAATTGTCCTTAAAATCCTTTTTGAATATTAGCCTGTTTTATTTTGGATTTTAAATTTTAAATGGTTCTACATAAAAAACTCATTTTTTTCGCGTTGTTTACGTATGGATATTGCAATTCTTGTGGTTTAATTTGTTAGATAATATGGTGACAATAATGCATTTTATACTTCAGATTTCAAATTAATAGACAACCCAATTTATGATCTTAATTAACTTAGGCTAACAAATTCAAATTTATATGTTCCAAATTTGTTTCAAGTAATTAATTTACACTCTTTTTCATCTCAACCGTTTCTCAATATTGGAGGTCCAAAGTTTCATAAAAAATGATGGAATTTAACTAAGATCTTACCCTAAAAAATAAATATTTTAGAAAATTTCAAAATGATTTTGAAAACACCTCTACAAATTATTGAAAACAAATCAAATCAATTCACAGGTAGAAGTGTCGTTTTTCTGTTACGTGGAAGTAACGTCTACCAATGTAATCATCAACTTAATTTACAAATATTAAATAGTTATCAAGCAAAGCTAAATTAGACCTTGTTAAACAAATGAATTAGGTATCTTTGTATAGAATGGAGTGGACATATCACATATCACACATACGAGATGAGATGATAAGATAAGGATAGAAGCAATAATATCTGTAATATCAATTTATAAACACATATTTACACACGTCTGGTCAGGGCTGAGACTGGGGGGAAAAGCAAATGATTGTGGAAAAAAAGAGCAGAGATATGATGAGGGAAGAGATATAATAATAAATAATAAGTAAAACAAAATCTGGAAAATTGTACCAACACACACTTAGACTATATGAAAGTGAGAGGGTAATATATAAATTATATATGATGAATATATACACACATATATATATATATATATAAAGAGAGAGACAGCAAAAGAAAAAGAATCTCTCACTTTCTCTATTCTGATCATTTTAATTTCTCTCTCTACACACACGATCGAAAGAGATATATCCATTGTATATATGGACTGAGAGGAATCTGCCTTCATTTGGACCCAATAAAAACCAAGAACACAAAACACTTTTAATTTAAATATTAATCAAAATTTATGGACTCCTTAATTGCCTCTATTTTAATATTTGAATCAAATGTTGAGATGGGTTTTCTAATTATTATTCAATAATGGGGAGAATAATGGATTTAATCATTTCTATTTAATCCTATATATATATATGTGTATAATTGATGGTAAATTCTGTGTCTACCATATCTCTCTCAATCGTCCCCTACTCCATCCCCACGAATTAAGGAGACATCTGTTTCTGCTTTTGTTTCTCACCGCACCCAGTACATATGAAAAACAGAAGTGGCAGTCCGAAGAAGGACCATATGATAATATATATATATATATATATATATATATATATATATATATTACTCTAAGTAATTAATTAGTTTAATTTAAGTATTTTTAACCTTACTTATTACATATAATTAAATTATTTCTTATACATAAAAGAAAGAGTATATATTTTTAAATTTCTAAAAATAGTTGGGAATCTCTCTGTTGATGGACCACTGAACACAGAGGGGGTTTTGGGTTAGTAGTTAGAATGTGTGTGTGTGTGTGTGTGTTTGTGGGGTTAAAATTGGGGTGGCAGTGCTCAGCTAAGCTTCGCAGAAATGGAGTATATTATTGTATATTAACAAACAAAAAAACAAACCCATAAGAATAATATTACACAATATATAAACATATATTATACAGTTTCTGTCAAAATGGAAAAAATATATATATATATCTAATATATATGTATTATTCAGTCAAAGCAAGAGTCAAATATATATATATATATATATATATATATATATATAAATGTAACATATCAAGGACTCTGCACTAACCCTATCTCATCTAATCTTTCCCTCCCTCTCCTGTCTCTTTCTTCCCTTTTCTCTCTTTTGAACTATATTATTTTTACCTCCGATGTTATTTTTCGAGAAAAAAGCGGTAAGTTTTTAGTACTACGATAGTGTATGATATCTTTTATATCATAATATCTCAATTTATCGTTTGTTACGTAAATCTACTTTAAAAAAATAGTACCGTAAATAACATTTTTCTTTTAAACAATGTTATATGGGTGACTAGTGACTTAGTCACTATCTTATATCCCTACTATCTATTGCAATATATCTATTGTAATATATATGTTTAATCTTAAATTTAGTGTTAATTTGAATGCATAACCAAGTTTTGGTGCAACCTACCCAAATGTTTAATAGCAAGTCGTGATGTAATAAATTTTTATATTTTCGTAAAATATATATATTTGAGTTGGGTGCATAATCGAAGAATGAAGGGACACATGTAATATAGGTTGCACTGAAGTATTATTCTTCATATGTATACGACAAATGAGAAGACCATTTTTCATTTATTATTATCATTAATATTATTAAATAAATAAACGATTTGAACCGTGCTGAATAGATGGAACTTTGGTCCATTGGGCCTTAACAATACATGGCCCAACACATACTTAGTTGAGGTTGGGCCGAGGCTGTTGTTTCACAATAGTATGACGTCAATCAGTTTATCAATATACTTTTAGCGTTTTAATAATAATAATAATAATAATAATAATAATAAAATATAATAATAATAATAGAATATTCTTGAAGTCATATGCTAGATGTCAAAATAGAATACTCTGAGTTTATTATGTTTATCCTTTTGTGTACAAATTTTCAATATTTACATACTAATGAAAAACAATTAGTTTCTAGTGCATATGCACCATCGAATTTAGTATAAGTTTGGAATTCGAGTCTCCTCAACTTTATGCTTTTTATATAATAATATTAATACAAAAATTTAAAAACTTAAATACATATTTCAATTTTAAAAAGATTCTTATCAAACAAATTGAGAGATAGATGAAATATTTAATAAAATAATAATAATAACAAACGTGCCAATTTATTATTTTAACTAAAAAGTGTAAACATAGTGTTGAAAGTTTTTTAAACTCGTGATTAATAGAAACATTATAATAAATAAATAAATAAAGTATTAAACACTTGATGGATTAAAACAATGTTGATCTTTGAAAATGGAGTTTTACGGTTTTACCCCTATAACTGTACCAGACGATCGTTGCTCCTTAGAACTCGACACAGCCACAGAATTCCCAAATGCTTCCCTTCAGCTCCGTTTCACTTTTCACTACTCATTCTTCATTTCAATTCACTTCCGAACTCGATTTACCAAACCCGATTGGTTTATCACTACTTTCCGGTTACATTAGATTCTAGCTACTGCCGCACCTTCCTCCGTCTTCAATGGCGGCAATGGCGATGGCGGCATCTTCGTCGTTTTGCCAACCGCTGCCTGCAGCGACCTCCGGGCAGGCCAGAAAGTTGACGTTGCTCAATAGAAGAAGGCAACAAGTTTTGGCCAATTGGGGGCACTTCGCGGATGTAGTTCGCAAAGATGTGGAGTTTATAAAGGTTGGATTGAACAGAGGGATTCGTTGGGCGAATGATGCTTTTCGAATTCCGCAGGTTTCCAAGTCTGTCGATGATGTTTTATGGCTTAGAAACATTGAGAACCCTCAAGCTGTTAATCTTCCTACTCCTTCACGGCCGCAACCTTCATATCCAGGTTAAAGCTTCTGTAGCACAATTATAACGGTTTGAATTTAACCTAGAGAAGTGCATTTAGTTACGGGAGTATGAAATGATGTTTACATTCTATCTTTGTTATAGCTATACAGTAGCAAGGACATGCTTGTGACTTGTGAGTGATTTCAGTGATTTTTTTTCTTTATATGTAATTTATTATAATTATTTTCATATGATCATTTTAACGTTTGGTTTTACACTTTAAATCTCAATTTTATAGAATCAGAATTTATTTTGAATGATCAAAGACATGCCTGGGATTGATGTTTTACCATTTTAAAATCACTCTGGAAACAATGAATTCATCATAGAAATTGTTTGGACGGAGCCTCTAATCTAATAGTTTGTGCCTCCGGATCTTTCTTCTTTTTGAGTTAAAAAAGAGAGGGAAGTGGCGCAACTGAATTTTAACTCCATTTTGGTGGTATCTCAATTCAATTGCTTGCTCACTACTATTGGATAGATCATGGATGTTTAGTTTTCCTTAGAAGATTATTTTTCAATCCAAAGTTTCTATTAATTCTTTTATGGATAATAAGGCCTTGGTGAAAAAATTCTGTTTTGACGGTGAGTGGAAGCTTTTTGGGACCTTCATCTGAAGTTTGTTTGAGCATTGGTCGAATAAGAATTGCTCTCATTCAGATTTTTTGACAAGTTATGAAGGTTGGATTTCAATTTAAAACTTATCTTTGGAATACTTGAAACAATCCATCTTTGAAGCCATTGGGCAAAATTAGG